>JAHWFP010170746.1:0-10057 GCA_023313725.1 Lithobius niger
GGTGACTGCTGTCCTCAAAATGTAACGAAACCCAACAAAAAAAAAAAGAAATGGACACCACAAAACTAGCTTGGTGTTTCCATCTCACAATTACTAAGAAAAAAAAATGTATATCATCAATTTGGATAAAAAATATCTAATATCTACCCCGAAACAAATTTTGGTAAGGATTCCCGTTAAGCTTTTCGGCCGTGTGAATTCGTGATATCAAACGCCAAGTGCTTTCGCCAAGCTAATCCTACCGACTAGACTTCGATCGTCAAATGAAATAATTGAAATTTGCACAGTAGACAATTTTTATATATTTAATTTAACCTTCGAACTATTACTCGGTGGGATTAGCTTTGTGAAAGAACTTGGCATTTGATATCGCGACTTCACATGGCCGAAAAACTTGGCGGCAATCCTTAACAAGTTTTGTTTTGGGGTAGATCAGTATTACTCGCGATCATTATGCTTCATTGGCGTAATGTTGTCTGAAAGCGACTTCCGTTGAAAGCCGGTACTTCACTAATTGTAAACATAGAGAAATGAATGGAATACACTCCTATTTCTTCGTTTCCTTTATTTTACAGTTTAACACGAGTATTCTTCAACATGACCACAACAATTATAGATTTCACAAACACACAAAACAAAAACATACAGTTGGTAACTAACGAAACACTCAGTTGCATCAAAACTCTAGTTTTCTATGTTTCACCTTACCAGTCATTTAACTGTTATAGTGTACAAATTACTCAAGGAAACAAAAACATACTTTCAATGAGACGTTTCGAACCAAATTCTGTAGCGTTATCAAGTCGTATTATAATCAAACTAGCATCAAAATTTATCTCTTTCGCCCTGGAAATAATTCAATTTAATTTTTCAGTTGATTATGTACGATTCGATAAAGCAGTTGAATAGGCTACGAAACGTCTCAGCAATTTGTCATATTTCCTGATGACACACAATATTAAGTTGGCTGAAATAGCTGAAATCCCATAATGTAACACCGCAGTGTACTAAACTACAGGAAAACGTCTAAGATGTGATGTCGTGTTCATGATTTCATTGTACATGATTGATCGTATCGAAACATTTCAAGTATTTTTCTTATATATCCATTGCAGACGAATAATGAAGGAAAACATGTACGCCGAAATACCAATTAATGCTTCGCTCAAAATCCAATTATTAATTCTTGAGAGCTGGTTTTCATCATGTAGGAATATGATTGTAAATAGTAACTAATTTGCAGTAGAGCCTTAACCAGTGTTTCACAGTGCGGTGCCAAGTATCTTGGGCCAGCATACCAATTTTAGAACGTGTTGTCTTTAATTTTTAAATAAAATATTTCTCTTTATATCAAGCATCGTTCAATTTTAGCAATTAATCAGAAAATGTTTCCTTATGGATATATCCATCAGGTACAAAGTACACATTTAAAACTAAGCGTACGGCCCCCTAAAGCAGCTACAACTCAAAACCGAAGCTTGTACGCTGCTAAATATATGACACCTTTTGAATATAGTGCATTAGATAAAGAAGACAACGGAAAACTGCCAAAACTGAACCTGCTAATACAATTCAAGCAATAAACGCCTGAGGTTAGGTAATCTCTCCGAATGCAACCTGAAGAAGCACGCCGTCGACGCACTTTATCACAGTTGGCCTTTTTCTGTCACCCTTACCAGTCATTCATGAAAAGTCCAAACCCATTCATTTTCCGTGCGAGCAAACATTGTCGCATACTTCTTGTAAGTCCTGTCTTAAATCAGGAAAGTATCTAGCACACACAACTTCTCATCGTCTGTAATGACCATGCCCATGCCCACTGCCACCACCTCCTCCCCCACCCCCACCTCCATGCCCATGACCATGACCATGGTCGTCGTCATGTCCCTTATGTTTGTCTGAATGGTTGTAATCGTAGTATTGTTCGCCATAACCTATTTTATCTTCACCCCAACGGACCTGAAAAAAGAAATTAAAATGGTATGATATGCTGTAACGAACTATGTATCTAACCATAGATCATGTCATAGATCAAACGGTGGTGTTCACGAACCAACTAAACAAAATAATTCGATAATACACCAACACCGTAGCACATCTGGGACATTGTACTGGGGAAGGGCTAGGAAAAGTAGCCATGACCTCCCCAGTGGAACCAGAAACCTGCCATTTTTTTTGCGAAGTCCATTTTTGGCTTAGCATTCATGGATAATAATCTCATTCGGTTTGTTTAAACATATTTTCAAAATATCCGATAATGCAGATAGAAGAACAGATTTTCAAAGCCGTAATCGTACTGGCCAATAAGATATTATAGTACAAGATCCAAAATAAATACAAAACGCCATGCTTGGACTGTAAGAAAAAAAAAAACTAAAATAAAGAAGTAAGTTGAGGGAAAGTTCCCTTTGCAATTCGGGCACCTGGCACGGCTACGGTGCGTTTGCCATAATCCCGTTTGCCATAATCACGTTTTACGACCGTTTTTATGGCAATCGTCCCAGCTCTTCTGAATTTTCCCGTTTGATCGAAATTATACTCTTCTCCTCTTCTGCTGGATTTCCCGTTTGCCATAATTTCCCGTTTGCAATAATCCCGTTTGCCATACCGACGGATTTGACGGCAGCATCCTAAAACCCAATTTCAAGACAAGGTGTTAGCAGCCGTCCAAAACTATCTATTCACTCCTGGTGCCGCATTTCTGCTTCATCTGTTGACAAAACTAGTTGCTATTTACCATTCCAATTGAAATGCAGTACTATGTTATTTGGACAAATTAAAACTTTACTTTTGTTTTTAATTCGATGTTAGTTTGAATAAAGGTTTTAAAAAAATTAGAACACATTTCAAATTAACATCGAATTAAAAACAAAAGTACAGTTTTAATTTGTCCAAATAACGTAGCTCTGCATTTCAATTGGATTGATAAACAGTAAATAGTTTTGTCAACAGATGGTGCAGAAACTCGGCACCAGGCGTGAATAATCCATAGGTAGTTTTGAATGCTAAGAATATTTTTTTAGAGTGCTATTTAAAAAATGAGACTTGATACAGGATTTATGGTAAACGAACACGTTTGGCAAACGGGATTATGGCTACTGGGAAAAGATATTCTGGGCTCCCGGGATTATGGCAAACGCGATTATGACAAACGGGATTTATGGCAAACGCGATGATGGCAAACGGGATTATGGCAAACGGGCGGAAGCCCCTGGCACAGGTGTTTCGTTGGCACTGCGGCAACAAATCGGATTTCCCTCAACAATTGCCCTGCTGAACTGAAGCTATGACGTCAGTCCAAAATTTGCTCCTCCTTTATAACTTGTAATGTTGTCTCAAGTGTCGGTCGCCCTTCAAGTTATATTAAAGGTCCATTCCTCCCAACGCCATTTTTCTCGATCCTCCACATCGGCCTCAAAGTTCTATTTACTTACCGTTAGTCAATCCCTAGCTAAAAATCCGTTTTAAAACGTGGTGTCTATGAGATTTTCTGTTGAATATTGGGAACTAATTTAATAATATCCAACGATTATACGATCCTTTGCACCCATACAACAATCATGACGTTTCATCTATGTGTGTGCATGCACTAATTTTTAATCGTTTGCTAATAATTACCATGAGTTCAAAAATCTAAAAGACTTTTGTGGTAAAATTAAAATTATTTATGCCAATAGATCGCCTAAGAAAATTTATAAGATACTTGCCTAAAAATTATAAAGTGTGATTTCAAAATACGGAAATCTTTCCGGTTTGCGACGACACAATTTTTGCGTTCATGCTGTTTCGTCTACTATCTTAGTTGGCCTTGTATTACTACGCCGAGTCTAGCGAAAAGGTACGTTGGTAACATGCGCGAATGGCGATCTGCACGTGGCTGTTATAAGGTAAGCGGAATGTACCTTTAATTTAAAGTAGGCTAACTATTTTAGTGATGCTTGGTGCTTACAGCACAAAGGAGCATCTCATCCTCGTGCTGTCTGTGTGTCTGTATACACCGTAACTTTTGTATCCCTTTATCTGATGCATTTCAAACGTTCCACATGGATTTTACGCCATTAGGATTTAATTTCGCTAATCAATAAAACTGTTCAAGTATGCAAAAAAAAGCAATGGTTTTAATGTGTAATATTGACCGGGCGTAGCACAAACAAGGAAAATTGATAGAATTAAAAAAAAAATAAGACATTATTCAGAATGACTTGTAATTGCCATTAAATTATCGATCTCATTTGCACTCGCTTATATATCGACTCATATTAAGAGCATGTTTACTCAACGAGTTGCATTTGCATTTTCGCAGCTAGAATTTAATCGGGATTGCTAAGGTGTCGTTGCCGTGGTATCAACGCTACCTGGATTTGCTAAATCCTTCATTGTTTGAACATGTGCTTGGAGTCTTATAATTCGTGACAATAAGAGAAAGAATTCCTCCTGACGAAATAATTTTCTCAGTCGCTTCTGAACCTCACATTATTGAGTATTTTCGTTGCGAGCCGACAGAGCTAAATTCACCGCCATGTTGGAATTTCAGATGATTTCTGGTTTCTAGCTGCGAGAATGCAAAGGCGAGTTGTTGCCTCATAAACGTGCCCTAACGAACAGAAACAAAAACCGACACAACAACAACAACAATAAAGACAGAATCGAAAGTGATAAACACAGTCAGTATTAGACTGGCCTAATCTGAACAAGAAAGAGAAGACAACTTCTCCGAATGCTACTCGGACGAACCCAGGACTTTCCATTTACTACTGAGATGATCCTGGGTTCGAGTTTACTCTTTATTTAAATAAACACAGATGCACACCTAGTTCTGCTGTCATTTAGCCTTAAATGTCAGACTGTCCGCGGCCTTTTAGACTTAAATATTAGGCTGTTCGCTTCCTTTTCAGACTTAAATGTTAGACTGTCCGCGGCCTTTTAGACTTAAATGTTAGGCTGTTCGCTTCCTTTTCAGACTTAAATGTCAGACTGTCCGCGGCCTTTTAGACTTAAATGTTAGGCTGTTCGCTTCCTTTTCAAACTTAAATGTTAGACTGTCCGCGGCCTTTTAGACTTAAATGTTAGGCTGTTCACTTCCTTTTCAAACTTAAATGTCAGACTGTCCGCGGCCTTTTAGACTTAAATGTTAGGCTGTCCGCTTACTTTTCATACTTAAATGTTAGACTGTCCGCGGCCTTTTAGACTTCAATGTTAGGCTGTCCGCTTCCTTTTCAGACTTAAATGTTAGAATGTCCAGGGCCTTTTAGACTTAAACGTTAGGCTGTCCGCTTCCTTTTCAGACTTAAATGTTAGACTGCCCGCGGCCTTTTAGACTTAAATGTTAGGCTGTCCGCTTCCTTTTCAGACTTAAATGTTAGACTGTCCACGGCCTTTTAGACTTAAATGTAAGACACTCCGCTGCGATTTAGATTTAAAATGTCAGACTGTACGTCCGCTGCCTTTTAGACTTAAATGTCAGACTGTCTGAACAGGAGGTGAACCTTGACCTTTGAGACCAAACACCAAACTCTACCGCTAAGCTATAGGGGTAGAGCTTCGGCCTTATATCTCAAAGATCGAGGGCTCAATTCCCGCTGAGACAGTCTGTCATTTAGGTCCAAAAGGCAACGGAAATGGGTTTGCATCTGAATTTATTTACCACTTTTCGAGCCCATTTGGCTTTCCGTCCGTTTATTGTTCATTGATGAGCACTTATCTGGCTGTGTTTTTTATTACTAGTTGTACCAGGCATAACATACGCCGTTCTAGCAGTCCTACCTGCGTTTGCTGCGTGCATGATGAGTTTGCTCCGTACATAATGCGTTTGCTATGTGCATTACTCAAGCGTATTATATATATAGATATTATTTATATATTTTTTGTAAAAGGTTTAAAATTTAGGCAGAAAAATCGATGAAAAATAGCAAAACAGTTGAGATTAGAGAAGGGGGGCGAGGCTCCAACCCACTCTTAGCTTACAAGAGTATATCTAAATGATATGATCTATATAAGGAATTGACAATTTAAATACCGTTACCTTCGTTTTGAATTTGTCCCCATTTCTTTCTTCATGCCTTTCTTGGAAATGGCCTGGATTCCCTCGTTTGTAGCCGTATTCGTACGAATCCTTGTGTGGTATGTTTAAGGATCTGTCAGAAATTACAAAATTTTCTATATTAAATAGGCGTCAATAAATTTTATACATAATTGTGGCACCACACGCAACATCATAAACCACATGTAGGCGACAGCTTCGTATTTGTCCCCACTTTCGGTCCGCAAAGAGACTCGAAACATATGAAAGCTGGGCACATTAGAAAATTCTGGAACTGGACGTTGTAACCATGCGCCTGCCTCGCCTCATCATCACAGTGCTAGCCTAACCGATCAGTCAACTATACACGGTGGTTCACAAAAACTGACGCCCCCAAAATTTTTCTAAGTCAAATCCGGTGAAAAGAAAAAGTGTAAAAAAGGACCATGTTTTCTGGTTAGAACGTGCGATTCTGAATCGAATGATGTGGTCCCCAAATTACACTTTTTTCCGCCCCTATGTAAAAAAAAAAAAAATCCTTAGTTAACACCCCTCAGAACCAGGAGAGGACAAATATCAACTCTAATGAAACGGGAAGAGTTTTGAAAGTTGAAGATGACCTCTAAACCTTCATAACGTTCGACTCAGGCAACCAATACGTGGCAGACTAAGTACAACACGCAGAAATCAGTGTGCACGTCCCCCCCCCCCCCCACCTTCCTCCCCCAACTCCCTCCCCCAACTCCTGCCCACATTCCAGCTTTTAAAGTGTCTGAAGCTTCATGTTCGACTAGACAATCATTGTAACGTTGTGTTGTGTGCAAGGTGAAATCACCAGGAATAGACTCGCAATAACCCCCCCCCCCCCCTTGATTAAGGTGGGTTGCAAAATTTGTAACCTTGCTTAAAAAAAAAAATACAGCTAAGTGAGGGGCCTTAACCACACCCTTTCCACTCCCAGGCTACTGTGACAGACGCTACAAAATCAGCAAATAGCGGTAATCTTTCACGCGTCACGCCAATTACACACGTTTACACCCTAACCATTTCTTCAGTGGTCGTGCCAGCCTCAAGGTGGCTCCCGAACAGGGACTGATAATTAAAGGTGAATTAACTGGACTAGTGGACTGGACTGGACTGGAAAAATGTGAAAATGTGAAGAGAAAGAAACCCAGAAAAGATCTCTACACCCACGTCTTTTGCTCACTGTTAATGGCGTTGTACTGAAAGCCGCCAGAAAATAATCTAAAAAAAAAATCTTCACACTGAATTGCACGGACATACACAGAAAACACATGTTTTTTAGTTAGGATGTTAAAAGCTCTTTCCCCATCATCACGCGACTTTTACACGGACTGTGTTTCTTTAGTACTATGTCGTATATACCGTAGACGGGCTTGGGACTCGATCTTGAGGACACTTGGGTGGAAGCCCACCTTTCAAACCACTCGGCTGATGATGTGAAAAGTATAACAAAATTACTTACTGGTAGTTGCTTCCGCCTCCTCCGCTTCCGCCACCCCCACTTCCGCCTCCTCCACTGCTGCCTCCACTCCCTCCACTTTGGGCTGAAACGTGGGAAATAATGACGCACGCCAAAATAGGCAACAGCAATAGCTAAATAAAAACAAACAAACAATATTACTCGTAAATTAATCTTGTCAGTGACACATAAAATTTGAAGATAAAGAATTTAACCGCTCCGTAATGGCTCCTTTTTCCAAGCATTGAAAACAATCATGTAATTTTTCCGTATTCGCACCGACTGACATAATTCGAAAGTTTGATGAAAACTAGATCATTACTACTCGCTGTAGCAATCTTCAAGTTTTGATTTAACGTCCAAAGTATTATTTGGTACGATTAACTTGGCTAATAGAACCTTGGCAGCCTTTCCCGGGTTTTCCTGGTTGCCGACCCTTTTTGGAAACTGGCAGCTTCTCTTATACCAGCTTTGTTTCACAGGACTATATATGAACGTACAAAAGTTCACACCACCTTATCTTCTTCTCTACTTTTTTTTTTTCGTGGGGGAATTTCAAGTCTATAAATATTCATAATGATAATTTACACATTTGCTGTTGCCCACGTAAACGTTACATCGGCCAACTTGACATGGTTGGGTTTATTGTATGTGTATACTTCACATGCTTAAAATGGCCCTACCACCGATTGAAAGTCTGCGGAATTTGGCAACATCTAGCGCTATTTAGTAACATCTAGCACTAGTAACATCTAGTAACATCTTGCACCAAGCGAAGGAAACACACAACGGCATTTTTTTTAATGAAACAAACAAGCCACGAGCTCCTTAATTATTGAGTGAAAATTTGGTACGTCTTCGTGCACCTGGGAGCATTCTATAAAAATTAACAATATCACTGCCGCTAGATGGCGCCAAGGTATTTTCGCTCGCTTTTCAATCGGTGATAAGAAACTTTAAGTTTCTTCTATCCCATTTTGGCCTACGACAGAGGACGCCTCTGTTATGTTCTGAAATGCCTATTTCTCCATTCTGGTACCAAGCGGTTCATACCCAACAACGATCGTGCATGCAGTGATTGTTACTGAACCTTTTGAAAGTCTTCAAGTCGAGTCTAAGAGCTAGCATTTCGTTTATGACTGATTGTTACAGGGCCCAACTGTTCACATTGTCACAGAAATAAATCAAATCAAACCGTTCACATTGTCGGGCGCTCGCTCTTTGTCTTTGCTACCGTGGTAAGAACCGCTGACCCTTTCCCTAGATTTACCACAATTTGAAAAATTTTGGCCGCATTGGTATTTATCCACAACATGACAAAATATGCTTGTAGTTGCTTACAGTTAACAGACACATGTCTGCTAGTGAGGCCGGCAATGAATTTATTGCGGAGCCCTGGCCCGTGGCCCTTAGCCACATACCCCAAACCAAATACAAACTACAAAGCAAATAACAACCCGCCAATCATCATAGAGACAAACTAGAACCTAGAAAGCATAGCGCATATAGCACAGAGCATATAGCACGTACAGGTCGCCAGATCATCCGATCGTCTGTTGGTTTCCAAAAAGAAGATTGAATAGTCACCAGTCACCTCCACCGTGTACAGTGGATCACCTTAACACTGCCACTTAAAATACTGAAAACACTACTGGTGAAGAAAGAGAGCAGCAGATATGGGAATGTCAACATATGTATTATCAACAATCGAACTTTTAACAATCGGATGTCTACAATCTGATGAGCTTGTGTTACTATCGGCGACACACTAGCGTGTGTCTAGATATCGCACTTCACCATTTCCAAGTCTACATGGGGCCCTAGCGGCAGTAGCAGCTACTAACGCTTCTGCTAATGCTTTGCATGCGAAGCAGCACGGAGGTAATGCATTATCAGAGGTATTAGTAGCTGCAACTACCGCCAGGACCCCACGTAGACTTGGAAAAGCGAAGATGCTATATTTACTTAAGTTTCTGATCTATAGTTCACCCAATTCAAACTAATGAAAAGTCTTGCAACCAATTCATGAGATTCTGTAATGATTCATCCTGCCTCAACTCTTGCCTACGTCAATATTGGACGACCTGATGCTGGGACTGATGACCCTGCATCTTGATTACCTTGAGCTGAGCTTGGATGGATACCTCAGTGTGCCCTGCTTCTAAGTTATTCTTGCATTCACTTGCTGTATTGTTATGCAATAATGAATCATGAGATCGAACCTATAGAGCAGTGACATTTGCCGCCATATTGGCACCAGTATGGGTTTTGGAGGGTATAACTACAAGGTGCACTGCATAAAAATGGAGGGAAAAACAACGGAAGAGCGGATTTCTTAGGCTTAAAATAACGCGTTTTAGGTCTAAGAAATCACTCTTAACAGCATCGGCTTCAGTATGACTCCCTTCTGTTTCTCTCTGCAGTACCCCTTGCAACTAACCCATTAAGGCTCCAGCATAGAGTTATATACAATAATACTACGTCGTGTCACTTCTCAATTGTAAAACACATGCATTGCCTTGCCAACCCATTGTTATAGCGTCAGGTAATTTAAA
>JAHWFP010170748.1:0-21890 GCA_023313725.1 Lithobius niger
ATAAATAGACATAAATCGCTGGAAATAATACTAAGGAAAATTGGAAAGTCAGCCAACAGCGAAAATCATACACAACTGAACTACGTTATTTCTTGTGTATGATTTTCGCTGTTGGCTTAATTTCCAATTTTCCTTAGTATTATTTCCAGCGATTTATGTCTATTTATTATTGCCTGTGAGGAGCTCAAGCGTCTGACGGCCTTAGCTGACCGGCAGTGTAGTAGCCAGTTAAGGCCGTCAGACGCGTGAGCTCCTCACAATCAATACAGCTATCTCAATCGGCTGTGAGTCGAAATCGAAGAGATCCGTCTGTCGGCATTAATTCTGCGCGTTCCAGCAAAACATTGGCGACCTCCGTGTCGTGTTTTGGTGATGCAGTAATTAAATTGTTATATCGGACGTACGTAACGTATTCTTACCGCAGTTCTTGTGTTTAGTTATTGTGTAAGTGATCCAAAAGGCAAACATGCATGTCAAAATGGATGTAATTGCCCTTTAAGTCGACAGTGTGAAAAGTAGCTATTATACCATATATTTACCCAAATATGTTATTATTATGACTTACTAGCTGAAGCCCGTGCTATCCACGGGTGGTGTTTGATACACCATTTGCAACATTGGGACATCTTGCCGTCTCTCATGCGTTTGTTGCGAAAGACATGTATCCAGTTTATGTATTTTTGCACACACTGGCTAACAAACGCTGAGCACTGCCCCTTTCCCGGACTGCATGAACTTTCATACGAATGTTTCCGCCGGTCGGCGTCATTTCAATGGCGGCTTTGTCATTTTTTTCCAAGATTTGACCGAGTTACACTAATCCTTTTATTTTCATTGTCCACAATGACAGAATCGTTATCAAGCGGTGCAGGATGGTGCACGGATGGTGTTTGATTGACTGTTTGCAACGTTGGGATGGTTTGCGCTCTCATGCATGTGTTTGTTGTGAAAGGCGTGTATGCTGTCTATACGCCGTCTATGTATTTTTGAGCACGCTGGCTAACAAATGCATTTTGCTCCATATTTAACCGCGTGTTCCTAGTCTTTTAATTTTAATCATCTACAAAGACAACCTTTCACCAGCAGTGTAATATTAAGTTGCATATACATGAAGCATTGTTCATTGAAAGTTACGTTGTTAGTTTGCGCACACGGCTAACAAACGCTGATTTTCGTTCGCTTCCCTCACTCAATCAGCGCCTCACCTGACCCGGACTCCATGCACTTTCATATGGATTTCCACCGTAAATAAATAAATACGCCTTTGTACTATGGGTTCGTGTATGCTATTTTTTTTACTTGATTCTCGGCAGCAAGTAAAGCGCTCTCAACGTTTAACGGAGTTTCACTATTCCTTTAATTTTAATCGTCTACGACGACAAAACTTTTAGCCGGCTGTATAATACCTGTACTGAAGGATTGTTTCATCCATCTTTTCAGTTTATTGGCAACAATCAGTTTTTAGATTATTGCCAACAATCATTCCGTTTACAATAATCGAATACTTATTATTAGACGGGTGGCCGGGTGTTGTTGACAATCAACGCAGCATTGTTACGAGTGTCCGTCTGGGTCGGGTCGGGTGGCCGTTTTACTACACTGCAACTCTTTTTTTATTAATGTAGATGACTAACAGGCGTACAATTTGCGTCAGTAGGCCCCGTGCATGCAAAGTAATTTTTCTGTAAAACTGGAGCGATCAGAATATCACCAGTGGAAACCTTACTTCCTTAAGTATGATTAACTGAGGCGGTTCTTTCAGTCCCATACGCTCCTAATTAACTACTCAACCCTTGATGTAGGTTGGTTAAGTTTGAGTGTGCCTTGGCTCAAATTTCATTGGGCAGGGTGCATAATTTTTTTTTTTACGGAATGACAATTATATTATATTATTGTGGTGAAGTAAATATATATATACGTAATCGACTTCGGACCGCGTATGACCGCAAACGAAACATTTATGCGCTGACTGCAAATAATACTGAGTCCAATTGATAGTCAGCTAGAATAGATGACATGTCTAGCGGAGGTGAACTCTGCAGGCAGGAAACTTTCCCCACTCAGGGGTCCTCAGTGGCGTGCACGGGGAGGGGGGCATTGCCTCTGCCCTTTTTGAAAATGCCCTTTTTGAAGAAAAGACATGCGATTTTATGCTTTTCTGCCCTGAAAAATCCTGGTCGCAGCGAGGAGAAGGGGCTACAGAGCCCTGAAAAGGGCAAAAAGAAAACTATAGAGCCCTAAAAAGGGCAAACAGAAAGCTAGGGAGCCCAATTTAGGGGCCAAAAATGGTAAGAAAGTGAGTGCCAAGCAAAAATAAATGAAAAAAAAAGGCCCCCAGAAAAATAAAGCCTCAGCGTGCCCCTTCACTGAAAGTTGCCCCTGTCCTCTCGGATGTGTGAGCACGTTACTGGTGGTCCTTGGGAATATATACTGTGCCCTGAGTCTTTCGTTTACAAACTTTTTTCCGTAAACCTCTTCCCACTAGTGAGGGATTTAAATTGTACCATGTGTTTCCGTTCACACAAACAACTACCAACACTCATTTTCTCCTTCAGTTCTCACCCCACGCCACTACCATCCTTTCCAAAAGTTAGAGATACATAAAGCTCTCCTTAAACCAGAATCTCTCTACATTGCCCCCCTTGTTCATCTTGATAAAAGAAAATCGCTAAATGTGCGCCTTCTTTCAATCCTCCCTAGCTAATCCCAGCTCAAGTATTTTTGAATTTATTTATTTTTTTTTTAGTTTTGTGTGTACGACAAAGATTCGTTTTGTTGCTGATGGGATTCGACAAGAAGAAAATATTTATTAAACAGACATAAATCGGTTGGAAGTTGAGTGCAGTGTTTTTTTTTTTTTGTTTTTTTATTTTTCATTTGGCAGTGTTTCGTTTTGTTTTTGCCGCTTTCTTTCAGAATCATTATTTTAAGCATGCCGAAGAGAATTCTGAAAACGTCAATACACGTGCGGAAAAGAAAGTGGGAATTGAGGTTTAGGATTAAAACTACCTCTCACAACTTGGTAATGCGACCAAAAAAAAGAAGACTTAATGCCGGGATTATTCTTTACTCGCAGTTTCTCTTAAATGCCGAAAAAGATTTAACATTCAAAAGCTCAAGACTGCCTGCTTGTTTTGGTCGGGTTGATTTCGGGCTTAAATCGAAGACGTGATGCGCATTTTTTTTTTTAGCGAAACAAAAAAAAATCAATTAAGGGAAAACAACAGCCTTTGGTGCCAAAAGACTAAAAACGCCGATAGATTATCGTCGTTGTTTTATCATCCAGCAATACAGTGATGATAAACACTAAATTCTGTACTGAATCTAACTTAGGCAGATTCACATGCTTCACTTTGGGGGTTATCGTTACACGCCCAGGGGCGCATCGAAGATTAAATAGTGAGGGGGTGTGACGGCAAAGATATCAGACAAGATACCATTTTTACCGGAATCTGAAAATTTTGTTTTTGCTTGGTTCTCTTTCTACTACTCCTGATTGTGGTCAGGGCCTCTCCGGGCCTTCGACGTAAAAGGGGCCTGAATATCCCAGGCATCAGTAGTGCAAAACTATAAAATAGAACTAACAAAGAACGTTTACTAACGTTTAAAGAACGTTTTTGCTAGATTCAGGTAGCAAAAAAAAAAAAAAACTCCTCAGAATTTCGGGAAGGCAGGGGGCCTTGTAGGGCTTTGCCCCCCAAGGCTATTTCCCTAAATTCGCCACTGATTGTGGTAGTTTCGTTCCACCTACTTATATTTCCGACTGAGGGCCATTTTTCCGACTCAGACTGTTCATTGCTCCCAGAAAGGTCGGATGAAATTCCGTTTGTATTCTCATTCCCATTAATTGGTTGCACACAGAATTTTTTTTTAATCAGCAAGTAATCGTGCGTGCAAATTACGTAATGGATATCCGTGAGAAAAAGGCGGTTAACCGGCGATAACTGCTTGTTTTTGCGAGAAACGGGGAAGTCCAATGTCGAGGGGGCACTAGGTCAAATATGCAAAGTTATTTTTGCTTAAGGCATGGCGAGATCAGAAAATCGCAAGAAATACCCTTGGCACTCTCTAGCCGGGATCCGCTGTAATTAGTAATCTCTCCCTTTCCTGTCCATGTAGTGAGTTTCTGCAGCTCCGAACTCTCCTAAAACTACACTATATGTATTCAACCTTTATTTTATGCATACAGATCGCAATGCTTACAGCACAACAAACATTTATTGAGTGAAGAGAGACTTTATCACTTGCACTTTAGAGCTGCCAGCTTGGGGGGGGGGGGGGCAAATGCCCAAATGAGGTCGAAAATTGTACAAAAATTGTACAAAAATTGTACAAAAAGTGTACAAAATCGTTTCGTGTTTCTTGGCTATCTAGTAACATTTTTAACGATTTTCTTAATTGTCTTTGTTAAAACCGTTGTATTTATACAATTTGTTTTTAGCCTTACACCCGTTACCAACTTTTCTGATAACGTAATTTGTTTACTTTTGTTTTCCGGAGTCCTCTAGGTTTATTATGTATGCGTCACTTGATCACGTCTGCGACAGTTCCTTGCAATTTGATAGGCAGTTCTTGGAAAACTCCTGGCGAAGTCCTGGGTTTTGGGCTTTTCATATAAATGTTTCTGTGTGAACCCAAAATACTGAATTTTGTTGCTACTGATGTATCCTGATGAACCGATCAATCTCCTCTTTTCCTGTTTCTTTACAAGCGAAAATCAAAAAGTTATTGAATAAAAAGAAACTTTAACACTTGCACGTTAGGGGTACCGGCTGGGACACGGTTCGTTTGGGGGGGGGGGGAAGGGGGGGTTAAAGACTACATGAGGTCGAAAATTGTACAAAAAGTCTTAATAGTGTTTGATGGCTGGCTGCTATCTAGTGGCATTTTTCATAATTTTTTCATTGTGTTTGTTAAAACCACCATTTTATTTACGCAATTGTTTTTAACCGTATGCCCCCCCCCCCCCCGTACCAACATTTCTGACCACCTAATTCGTAAACTCTTTTTTATATCTGATGTCCTCTCTAATACTGCGTGCTTCACTTGATCACGTCTGCAAAAGTTTTTGAAGAACGACTGGCAAAGTATCCTGACAAAGTTTTTCTAAGAACCCAAAATAGGCCTACTGAGTTTTGCTGGTACTTATGTATCCTGACGTGACGAACCGAACAATCCTTTCTTCCTGTTTCTTCAAAAGCGTCCAATTTCACTGACTGTTATCGTATAAGTTACGAGGGAATGTGCAAGTAATTCATCACTTCAAACTTGTTATTCGGCCTCTCTTCTACAGTCTTTTTTTTCACAGAACGAAGCCCTGCAAGTACACTGCATAACAATTTTGATGCACATTCTGCTCAAGGGAATTAAATTGTGAGGAAACATAATTGAACACCCTGTAATGTTGTCGGTCACCTGAATAACACGCCCTGTTTTCTGCTACAACATAAGCCTGGAGGTGCGTGCCCTGCGAGCCAATGGGCAAAGTTGGGCGTTTTTGCCTTCTCCATGATGAGATCATGTCTGCGCTTGGGTTTCAGGCGGGGGTGGGGGAAGAGAACGAACGAATCTAAAGTTTGAGTTGGAAAGGAGGAAGGGGGGGGGGGAGGGGTTGGCTTACGATGGTAGTCTTGCGGCGGTGGACAGCGCGAGATGGGTCCATCTTGTCCGGTTGCTGCTTGCCGCTTGACTACCCATGGTCCGTCTTTTTGCCTTTATCTCACCCCTGCCTCCCATAATCAGAGCTCGTATTTCATCCATTACGACCTCTTCGATTCAATTTCTGCGGGCCTACACTGTTTCTGCATTACTGCTACTATCGCCCTGCACCCTCTCCCCCGGACCCTTGGGAGAGCTTGGGCCACTGGCCGGCAGATAGCCTCGGACCCCCGAGCGACGAAGCAACAACGCCCTCTGCTGTCGCGTCTGCTTTCAGCCCTGTCCAGTCCACCAGGAATCGGGATGGCCATCAGCATTTAAAGGGGGGGGGGGGGGGGGGAGTTGAAACGAAAAACGGTAGCGAGCTCTTCTTCCACTATCTTTATCCTCCGAGAAAAAAAGCAGTGAAAGGTGCTTGTCTTCTTTGGACATTAGGTCCAGAAGTCCTAACTAAACAGATATTGTTGAATGCAGTTGGCCTTCAATGACATTCTTGCATGAGAGACCCTTCGTCTTCATTGGGGTTAAACATCTTTATCTGCAGCATATGGAATGAGCCCTGTTTATTTTACTCTATCAAGATAGATAATTAATAAAGTGTAAACAAACTGTTATTACCGCTGGTTGTTACGTACATTTATTTCATGCCAACTAAGTTCCAAAAACTGGACTGGAGGAAATTTGGCTTGAACTGTGACACTCCCTACTTGGCTGCCGTATGAAAGTACCCCAAGCAGAACACCTTAACCGCCAAAACAGGCAACTAAAGTTAGTCTTGCTCTCTTATTGGTTCCGGAGAAGAAGAACGGGGATTTCTTAGAAAAATCAAGAAAACTAACTATAGTTGTCTATTTTGGTGGTGAAAGTGTTCTGCTTGGTACTTTAATACGTCATGTTTCCGCCACTGTTATCGCCGGTTACCGGTGGTTCTCTTGATGCCACTAAAATAAAATTTGACTCTTCATATTTTCAGATACGAAGATTAGATTCCCTCTGTAAGACCGAAACATTACTTTTCTAAATTGCGCTGCGAGCTATCGTCCATCTGTGGGAGAGAAAATCCGAACCCAAATGTTTCCAAAGAAATTTGTTTTACGAGTTTTACGAGTCTCATTATATCTGCACCCTTGAATTCAATTATGACGTAGCAGCTCTACTTAGGACTGTTGCAGCTTTATTTTACATCATAATGCTGGAAACTGCAATCTGCAACAGCTTGGAATAGAGAGCGTAAACTATTACTTGGTGAGAGTCACATCTCTCTTCTATATAAAGTGCGCTTTATTTGTATTCATCGTCATTACCGGGCTCTATTTTGTAAACCGCATTGCTACCAACCTAAAAGCAGAACTCTGTTTTGCATTAGGCTGGAAATTTTGTTTTACATCATGTGCTGTTAGCTGTGTTCTGTATCTCTTCTCGGTGTGCGAACACTGTCAGTTCCACTCTGCAACAGACAGTGTCATTTAAATTCTGCAACGGCAACTCTGTTCTTTGTCAAACACGGCACTTCAGTACTATGCTGGCACCTATGTTCCGCATTAAACATTGGCTTCTCAGTTTTGCTGGAAGTGGTATACCGATTCTAAGCTGGCAACTCTGTTCTGTATCAGGCACTGGGATCTCTACGCGGACAGCTCGGTTCTTAGTAAGCTCAGTTTTACATAGGCAGCTCTGTTCTGCTTCAGACACAGGCATGTCAGTTCTATTCTGTTAACTGTTCTGCGTAAGACATAGGCTACACTGCCAGCTCTGTTCTGCGTCAGACACGGAATAAAAGAAGAGGGGGGAAGTCGAGGAGATGTTTTCGCTTTCCCCGGGGGTTAATATTTAGCCCTTACCATAATTCTCCACTGATAGAGGCAACTTATTTTGCATTTTTTGTTTTCAGTGGCTTGTAGCCATTTTCTGTGTTGATGCCATTATATGGGTAGTACCAGCAGGAGGTAATTAATAAAGCATACTTCATATTTCATTTCCTCCTGGTAGTACTTATACAACCTAAATTAAATTTGAACTGCACATATTCTACGGTAGAATTTGCAGTTTATTTATTTTGACGCTTTATTGTTGCTGACGTTTAAATTGTCGAACCGTAAATCTCGCATTTACTGTGGTCTACAAGAACTTTGTTACGATATTTTTACGTTTAAGTTGACGGCGTTGAAGTAACGTTTTGTACTACAGTACTAACGTGAAATACACATAAAATACCTCCATCAGACAAAAAAGGTAAAGGTGTCGATTAGACCGTGGGATGTGATTCTTTGTACTCACAGGCCTATGAAAGTTGTGATATCCAACCAAAACTGGTGTAAGAGAAGCTGCCAAGTTTCCAAAAAGGGTCGGACTTTGAAAGTAGTGATATCATTCAACCAGAGAAAGGCCGCCACGGTTAATTCCATTAGCAGAGTTAATCGCACCGAATAATACTTTGGACGTTAAATGAAAACTTGAAGATTGCTACCGCTAGTAGCAATCTTCCAGTTTTCATTTAACTTTCGAACTATTGTTGGTGCGGTTAACTCGGCTAATAGGATTAACCTTGGCGGCCTTTCCCTGGTTGAATGATATCACTACTTTCAAAGGCCGACTTTTTTTGGAAACTTGGCGGCTTCTTATACCAGTTTTGGTTTTGTGTGGATCAAGTTGACGGCGTTGTAGTAACATTTTGCACTACAGTACTAACGAGTTAAAAGTTAAGAGAATTCTACAGTAAATTTATTTGTTCCTTTTTCTTTACAGATCGAGATCTTGGATTTCTTCGAATTGGGTCCCTGAACGTCAAAGTTCGAAAAACGGCTGAAGCCTTCACAAGTCGATCAGAAGTGTACATACGCAAGGGATGGGGATCAGCAGACAATATACCTGAGGCGGTAAGTAACTTGCTTAGTTACTTACTTTATTAGAGTAAGACTTAAGATGCCAGAAGATCTGACAGTTTTCCCACTGATACTATTCGCAATAGCTGGAGAAAGTCCCGTTTGAAACGCGCGGCGTGACGTCTCTTTCTTCCCGCGTTCCACAGCTGTCTGTGTGACCGGCGCAAATTCCAGAAACAAGACTGCTTCTCCCAACACTCTACTCGCGGGTACAGCAGGACGGATGGGATCGCTCCCCAACTGCCTTTAAAAAAGGTGACGTCACAACCGTGCATGGCTTGAGCTTCGCTGCTTATCGTTGGGATAGGTGACTTAAAATATACAGTTGTTTTTATTTATTTCGACATAAAAATCAAAGCAAGCGAGAGATTTTATAAGTCTTAAAAGGGTTTTTAGGGTCTTAGTTGACATTAAAAAAAATTGGAACCGTGAGGATTTAGTATTCTTTAAAACGCACTACCCCTACGAACTATAGTGAACGGGCTTTAAGCCCTCAACAAACTAGATTTTTGACCGCGATCAAAGCAGATGAAGCAATTTAGCAAACAAGATCAGGTTCAATTCTAACTTTACATTTTATTACTTGTTTGTAAGACAGTATTTAGATTTTTGCATGTCTAAGCAGACTACAGTCGAACCTCGCCAAAACTGACGCGGCAGTCAGCAAAGGAGCCTAGTAATTTTCCAGGCGGCATTTCTCGCTCATGTGGTTTGGCTTCATCTCATTCCAGACATAACGTCTGAATCTGAGTTGCGGTTGGCTGCATTTAGTTGAACAAAAAGTCAGTCACAGGCCTGGCCTGAGATTTGGCTCTGCCGGGTTCACCGTTACCAAATGTAATACGTTACATATTAACAGAAAATTGTCCTAATAAAAAGACGAAAAAGAATATTTTTCAACATTGCATTCAACACATAATAAGTGAGGTGCAGCCTTGCATAAGCAAATTTTGTTTAATAACGAAAGTGCAGGTTAGTTGAAAACATTCAGTTCAAGCCAGCCTAAACATAACCACGAGTACGTGTAAATATACCTCGTATAAATATCTCGCAATACCCCGTAAATACCATGTAAATATCCCGTAATACCTTGTAAATACCAGGTAACTTCCTGTTCTCGTCTGAATGAGATTCGCGAGAGGCCAATCCTACAATCTGTTTATTTATTTATTTTATCTACAAAGTTATTGTAACGGCCTATAAAGAGCATAACAACAATTAAAAAAAAAAAAAAACAGAAAAAAACATGGCGGCCCTTATGGTGTCCACCGTTCTCACCTCTGCTCTTGTCTAAATGAGTTTCGTGAGATACACATCCTACAGAGCAGCGTCATGTGACGTCATTTTGGCTACGAGATACAGTTTGGTGGGCATAGCTACAAGGTGCACTAGATTAAAATGTAAGGGTAAAAACGGCACTTCTAGTCAAGACAGTGCTTTGAGAGCGGATTTCTTAGGCTTAAAAGAACGTTGTTTTCTCCAACAACAAAAATCATGCGTTATAGGCTTAAGAAATTCACTCTAATAGCATTGGCTTCAGTAAGACGACCTTCCTTTTTTCCACCAGTGCACCTTGCAGCTACTGCAGTTACTGGCTCCACCATAGAGTTACACACAATAATACTACGTCGTGTCACTGCCCTATAATTCGTCATCACTCCCTCACTCCTGTGGTGTGCGACCAGGGACGTAAAGGTAAAACCTTTACGTCCCTGGTGCGACGAAGACAACGCATATATTAACAGTCAGGTTGCCACAAATATGAAAACGCTGATATATTAAAAACGATGCAAACATCAATTTATAAAATCGGACAGCTATTGGAAATTTACTTCAAACTTTTGCCAGTGCTAGGGTAAATTTTGCAAACAGTATCACAGTTTAACTGCAGCTGTGCGTGTTTTACCCTACTCGTCGGACTTAACGTTCTCCAACAGTTTTGAGTTACTGCGGCTGAATTTGCTCACCATGTTCAATCTTTATGGCGGCTGATATCCCATAATTTCAAAGCGAACGTATTACAAATGCTTCACCTTAAACCGTAAATCTGCTTGTCCGGTAAACGCAGTTTACCATAATTATATCGTCTTAGCATCTACCATGTGCAAATGAAGAGATTGTGATTTTGGAGCAGCGCTATTTATTTATGATCATCCACAAGTACAGGCAGATCTGCGGCGTCTTTAACCAATTATTCCGATGTCCAGCAACGATGTGGCTGGTCCGTGGTCAATCTAGGTAGTAGCCAACAGCTTCTGGACACGAGTAATACTGCTGCAAATGAGTGTTGTTTCTTTTTTTCTGTTTTTTTTTCTATCTTCTTTTTTTTTTTTCTCTTTTCGTTCGTGTATCGCATTAATGTGCCGCCATGACTGGCCAAAAGCAGCGATCAACCAACGATGATGAAGCACGTTAGAAGACTTAATGTGCATCGGCTAGAGAACCTTATATTTTCCCCTGTTAAGCGCAAGGGAGATACGAGGTGTTAGAAAAAAAAACAAAGGAAAAATACAGAAGAATAGCTTTTTTTTTCATTTTTGTTGATTTTTCTCGGCATAGGTAACAACACAGGGGACACAGGTAATTAATTCGTGCTTCCTGTCCTTCCATTAATTTTGAAGTCATTTATCTTACACTCCCCTCCCTCCCCCTCCCCTTTCTATCGTTCGTCGTCTGTGCGGCTGCCTCCTTATCATATTCTGAAACTACGGCGAGAAATGCTATATGTGACGTGGTAAAACCCTTAGCCTTACTTTTTTTTTGCGGTAAGGTGGAGGGAGTTGCCATGGGTACTGATGATGAGGTTAGTGGGAATTAGCTTGCGTGTAGACTTGAGGATGTTTCCGTAGCGTATAAATTTGCGCGAAATATTTAAAAGATAAAAGATTAGAAAACAAAAACGAACTCGTTTGATGCTTAAGGTAAGGATTAACTGATCCGAAGTGAAAACAGCAAAGGAACACAAATAAACTTTCCTGTAAGGTTTCAGATACTGCGGTGTTGGGCTGCACTATTTAGTTCACGCAAACCTTGCTACTGTATTGAAATGTTTTTACCATGTTATTAACTGTAGTAACTGTTTGATTTTTTAATGTTTTTCTATATTTTTTTCCTTTACAAACTGGGCGACAACTTTGAGAACAACGTTGTTCAACAGCAAGTCGACGCGGTATTTTGTAAAGAAACGTTTACACTCACGAAACTTGGCTGTACGATTTTGAGGACTGCATTCTAACCCGACAAAGCCCAAGGAAGTTGTGAAGTGGCTTCCAGAAATTGTCTGTGTACAACTCGGTTCCTTCCAAACGCCAAAGCCCAGGTCCGTATGCGGTTTTGGGTGAACGTAGCTCTAAGGCCCTGAACCGACAGAAGAAAATGTGATGCGAACGAGTGTTACTACTTGCCGACAAGGTCAAAATGGGTCCAATCAACGTTATCATGTTATGTTTATCGACAAGTTTTCACGTCTTCGGAAACAACAGCCTGTCTGGTTTGGCCTTAACAGCCCAATTCAGACTGCAACAACTTCTACGAACGAACCGACCAATGCGACCATCGCTATAACAACCGTCCTTTGAGTAGTCGTTCTTAGTCGGTCGTTGTCGGTCATAGAAATTCACTAGATGAATATTTTTCATAAGCTGGCTGACGTCACGCACCGACCGACCAATTGCTATCAAGCCGGTACGAAATTTGTTAAAGAGAGGCAAGGTGGTTGCGAAACGCAAATTGATGCTTTGACTAAGGGTAGTTTTTTTTTTTTTAACTCTGGCTACATCCTTTGTTTACATCGTCTGCTTTCGAGTCCGAAAACAACGTTTGCCTGATGAAACCAACAGCTCAGTTGTCGAAAATTAGAAGATGATGTGAGAGTCTCCAGTTTTGAAACTGCGTGTTTTCAGAAGTTTTAATCCTTTTCACTCATCGAGCCGTGTTATGACACGAGACAAGAAGGTGTGAAAACACGACGAAACCAGAGAAGTTATAGGCTGAAATTTCGAGGCAAGATCGAAATAAGTCACGTTTCGTCGTGATCGAATCCTCTACCCTTAAAGGGGGATTACCACCAAATGACAAGCTGCAGCATCTATAGCCATTTACAGATATCCATGGTTTTGTCTAGCTTTCACTTTCAACAAGCGAAGGAACACACCAATAAATTTCTGTTTATGAAAACAACAATCCACATGCCTCCTTAATTATTGAGTGTCAAGTTGGTGCGTCCACGTGCACCAGGGAACAAGCGGCAAAATTAAGCCTAACGATATCGTGGGCGCTTTTTTCTATAATTATGTCGACCATTTTCAACACAGATTTTGAACCGTTCTGTGGGCGCCAGTGACAGTGATATCGTTAACCTTGACCGCTAGCTCCCTGGTGCACGTGGACGCGCCATCTTATACCCAATAATTAAGGAGGCACGTGGCTTGTTGTTGTGTACAAAGAAATTTCTTTGTGCATTCCTTCGCTTGTTGAAATCAAGTGTTAGGGCGCATTTACGTAACGACTCGCTTTTGCATTCTCGCAGCTAGAATATAATAGCGACGGCAAAGTTATCGTTGCCATGGTAACAATGCTACTCGGATTAGCGAAATCCCACGTCTGTTGAATAAATGCTTTAAGTCTTATAATCCGTGATAATAAGATGAAGAAATCCTCCTGGCGAAATTTTCCCAGTCGCTTCTGAACTCGTCAGATTGACGGTTTTCGTTGTGAGTCGCCAGGGCTAAAACTGCCGCCATTTTGAAGTTTCAGGTGATTTCTAGCTTCTAGCTGCGAGAATGCAAAGGCGAGTCGTTACGTAAACGTGCCCTTACATAGAACTAAATAATGGTAGACGGCGCTAGATGCTGCGGGCTGTCATTCGTTGAATAGGCACCTTTAAGATACGAACTAACACTCCTTTTTTTCAGCTTGAAGTTAACCTCAAGTTGAAAAACTAGGTACGATCCTGATTTATGAACATACAACGTCATACAGATGTACATCGTTGATTAGTTGTGATTCCCTCTCGTTGTTAAATCCACGGATTTAGTATGTACATTGAATGATTACTTGACAGCAACTTGTTGGGATGGAGTTGGGGCGTCGTTCACTCACTTGTTAAACAGGAAATTGGCTGTTGGTTCCAGCTTCGGAACAGCCGGTGAATGATTTATTCTCCCGTCACAAGGACTGACGTTCGCAGTTGTTGAATAATTGACGAACACTTTAGCGAAACACGAGCTGAATCCAAACTTGACCTTTTCGCTTCAATCACCAAAAGCTAATTGTGTCAGAGTGCGAAAATTAAACGGATTCGTGCTGCCATCAGGAATCGGTTGCCCCGGTTACGAATTCCGAATGGAACTGCATATGTTGACGCGGTGATTTGTGCTTTGCTGTGTTAGGCCTAAAGCAGACGAAACTCGGATGTCGTCTGAGGGTTCTTCGTTCTGCCGTCAACTGGCGCTGGTGCGTTTGTCTACCGCGGACTTATTTGAAAACTGATTCTGACTTCCGGTAACAGGTTGTGTTCCTCGACCTCACACCCTTGGCACTGTGGCGCGTGAAATATTTTAGTGTCCTGAGAATAATGCAGTGGTGCTAATGACGCCAGTTTACATCACGAAAATAAAACCAGTTGTCATACCTTGGACGAAGTAGGAATGGACCCCTATCACATTTTTTTTTACACGGAAGTCCTGGCCGGATTCAACTTACATAACCAACCAAGAACAACACTGATATAATCTTCGTTTGCACGGCGTTATTTGTGGAATATGATCAGTCTTTGACTGTGTTTATGCAGCGTGGTCTATAAGTCTGGTCACACGCAAATAACTGCCGATATAATGATCCTACGTTAATTCTGAAGACATATTTGTAATGTAAGTCAGATATGGCGAAGCCAATGCGGATATTTTTAATGACCTTGAAAACAGAATCCAAGGTCATCAGCATTCTATTTTCCAAATGGCGCAAGATACAGCAAAAAAGTGAATTACAAAGTTGTATACGAGCGTCAAACATGACAAACTGCGAAAATAGATTGAAAATCGGAGCATAATTGCCATAGTTATATATGAGGAAAACAAATAGCAACAAAGTCTTCCCTGAACGTTTTAACTGCCATGCAGTGAAGCTTGGCATTCATGGCAGTTCAAAACGTTCTGGGAAGACTTTGTTGCTGTGTTGTTTTCCTCATAACTATTGCAATTATGGTCCGATTTTCAATCTGTTTTCGCAGTTTGTCGTGTTTGACGCTCGCGTACAACTTCGTAATTCACTTTTGTGCTGTATTTTGCGCCATTTGTAAAATAGAATTCTGATGAACTTGAATGCTATTTTTAAGGTCATTGAAAATATCTTCATTGGCTTCCCCATACCTGACTTACATTACAAATATGTCTTCAGAAGTAACGTAGGACCATTATATCGGCAGTTATTTGCGTGTGACCAGACTTATAGACCACCCTGTTTAATTAATACATGCCTCTTATAAATGTTTATTTCCTCTTCCACAATATAAGGAATAAATCCCACTTCTGCCACCAATGTAATGTATGCATTCCACCAACGTAAAGAATGATTATGTCACTGACTAATAGTTTTATGCACTACTCGTGTTCTGTCAACAACCAACGCAAACGGGAAGTAAAAATAGGGCTTTGCACCAATTTGTTGTGGTTACAATAAAGAAATTGTCTTAGAACAAATAGGCTGTTGCACGTCATAAGCTGTTATGTGGCTTGCTGGTTATTGTTTTCGTTGGAATCGTGCAGCAGCCAATAAATGCCCACTTCTGTTAAACCTTGTTATCCACCTTCCAGCGCCTACTTCTGGGTATAAATAATATACACATCACTGTAAATTATACGGGAGTAGAATACTGCTGGCCTAGGAACAAATGGGAGAGTGCAATTGCGGACTCACATTTATAGGGAGGGCATGTATAGAGAAAATGGTTTATTGCTATTGGGTAAACGTGACTCAGGAAGCTGGTCGTCCTCCCTGATGTAGTCTCCCGTTCGTTGTTAGGTCGACAGTCTAAAGGAAACAATAGGTAGCTATTTTTAGCGTATGAGTTTCGCTGTTAATTTTCCTTCACTCCTGGACAGTATGGAAATACTTGTACCTTGAAGGGTTCGTCCAAGAATAAACACTGCACCTTTCTCTCCGATATGACGTCAAAGGTATTTTTTTCGGCAGTAGTGATAAAATGTACGGTACGCAGCCTTCTCTGGAAATGAGTCTCGTTAGTAGTATCCACAAAGAGGTTGAGAGCTCATCTTGCCAAAGGGGTTGGGAGCACGTGTTGTGTGTTCGCTTCACCCTACATTTCGAATTAACAATTTTTTTCCGTAGACAAAGTCTTTTTGCCATCTACACTCTTTCCTACACAATTTTGCGGTAACTCATGTCTTTTTTCATAACGGACAGTAGAAATATAGTTACCAGTATCTCGAATCCGATAATTTTTTTTTAATGAGATATAAGTCTGCAATAAACGCTTATTGAATTCGTGTAGTTATAAATTTAGTAGAAGGTTTCACTGTTGTTCTTGGAATTTCATGTATTTTCCCTTGTATTTCTCATGGCAATGATGTTCCTTTTCAGTTATAGCAAGTTACTGGAAGTTTCGAGTAGGCCTATATATACGTTCATCGCTGTAACTTGATTTGTTGACCCTCAAATTCGCAAAAAAAAATCTCTAAAAATAGTTCATGACGTCAAAGTTCGATCAGACAAAGTTACTGTTCAGGCTGAGAAAGAAACTTGATTGCAAAAAAAGAAGAAGAAAATTCCTAAACGACGACACAGTTAGCATCGTTCTTAGTGTCAACAAAACGACACCGATCACAAAATCGGTCAGCTTCACCTGATTGGACGCACAGTAAAAGCAGACTTATATGTTTACAAGGTTGTCAAACATCGGGTTTCTGAAGCAAGGTACGCGGATAGAGCGAGCAAAACGTCCTATTTCTACGCGTAGTAAACCTTTTCAACGCGTTTGCCGCTTTGGTTACTCAATCTGTCATTGGGAGCTACTTCACCTTCGTGGGGCCTTTACTTCCGTGTGGGAGTATGCGTACGAACACGCTAACAAACAAACAACAATACAAATGCTACGTTTTGAATGATGTAGTAGATGAAGCGCAAACGTGCTAAAGAACGTGATGTACGAACTGCGAGCAACAACTGCTATTCGCTTGCGTCCAGATAATCAGTACTTCGGCTTTGGGGAACGCAGAAACTATAGCTTGTTCCGCATTATGTTTGCACGAAACTGACTGTAATGACGCTATGTTTCCTTGCACTATTAAGTGCAAAAACATGTGGATATCCTACTTTTAGACTCTGCACAGTTACTGTCTCAAGTGGGACATTTACGTGTTTTTTTTGCACTCGTAGTGGAAGGAACTTGGCATCATAGAACCAGTTTCCTGCAACATGGGACAAACTATATAAATGAAGCTTGGATCGACGCCAATACAATGAGCGAAGTGAACGATATGGCTAGTCTATATAACTTAGATCGTAGTTTTTTTGTTTGTTTGTTTGTTTGTGTGTCCTTATCCACCCTAAAACCAAAACTGGTCAAGAGAAGCCACACCAAGGTTCCAAACAGGGTCGGTCTTTGAAAGTAGTGATATCATTCAACCAGGGAAAGGCCGCCAATGTTAATCCAGTGGAGGATATGGCCATAGCGATTAAGGCACTATGCAAGTGATCTGGGGGCGAACTGGGTAGCCGGTTCGAATCCGGGTCATGCCACTCCGACGAAACGTAAGTGCATAAAGGTGGCTTACTGAACTACGTTATTTCTAGCGTATGATTTTCGCTGTTGGCTAATTTCAAATTTTCCTTAATACGGTTAATCCTATTAGCCAATTGAAAGGGTGAGGAGTAGGATGCTTTGTTGTTTAAAAAAAATGAGTGGTGATTGTGGGTCGACTGCATAAAAGTCATTCATCCTTGGCACACAAATTAAAAAAAAAAACAGTACTTCTGCCCACACAAGTTAATCGGACCAAGTTAATCGTACCGACTAGTTAGAAAGTTAAATGAAAGCTAGAACATTGCTACTCGCGGCAACACAATCTTCAAGTTTTCATTTACCGACCAAAGTATTATTCGGTGCCATTAACTTGGCTAATAGGAATCCCTATAAAGACGAAAGTTGATTGGCCGTTACCTGTTGAACTACGACATCGTAACAATAATCCAATGTTGTGTATTCGTTTAGGTTCCCCTATCTATAGTCCTCGCTATAAGGGAGATACTACGATAATTTTGTACTGGAATTTACGGATACCACAGTTCTTTTCTGAAACGAAACAAGAATTGCTAGGCAAATTGTGAACTTTCGTAGGATTCTGATGAAGCGTATATGAAAAGGATGAAGTTGAAATGTCAGGCAACCCCGCAATTACCTTCGTATCAGCCAAGTGTCGCATTAATGACGGATTCGGAGTGTCTCCCTCCTCTACCCGCCTTCCCCTCCCCTTCTCCCTTTGACGTCACTCACTGTCTTCGAGAGTTCTTGTCTGTCTGATTAAACGCCTAAAGCTTGTCACACGTGGAAATTAACGTTTTTAACTGGTTGCCATTACTTGCCACTCTTTTCCCCCAAAAAAAGTCGGATTCTCATCACCCCACTTCCCTCCCCCACCCCCTCTCCCCACACTTCTACTCTCCCACCGCCGTAAAAAATTAAACTTATAAAAGGCGTTCTTTTAAAATGTCACCTCTTCATTGATAAGGCTGTCTCGGTAAATGGGGTGCAATCTTTCGCCTAACCTTTTTTTTTTCACGTTTATTCTTTCTTTTTTTTTTCCCTTATATATTTTTTTGTGCTTTGCCGCCAATGAATGAGTTTTTAAGGCATTCGTCGTATTATTGGGCCAATGTTAAAAGGTTGGGGGTTGGGTTGCGGGACGAGGGAAAATAGTGTCAGGAAAGGGTATGGGGGGTTGTCGATGTTGATACGATGGGTTAATCAACCTTACCCAAGAGAAAGTCATCAATCTTCTTCACGTAGTGCTAAGTGAGAAAAAGAAGTTGATGGACAAGAAGCAAAAAAAGTGGAATGAAGTGAGAAAAGAAAAGGTCAATCCAACTATTTTGCTGCAGAGTATATATATACGCTATACGTGCGATCGTTAAGCCCAAATTGCATCTTTTGTTGTGTCGCCCTAGTTTGTTCGCACAAAAAGCAACTTTTTGTGGGTTAGGCATAGTGTGATGCCACCTTATCATATCACTGTATTTTCTCGCTAGATGGTATTACACGGCGATGCATGAGTTAGGGTTTTACTCACTGTTTCACAGTCTGGGGCGTACTGAGCAATTTTGTTGGGGAGAGGTAAGGAGTTTGAAAACACAACCTACAGAAGCTAATGCATTCTCAGCAAATTTACATGGCTCTTTCCAACGTGGAGAAATCATGTTGGAAAGATGTTGAAATTTTTGGGAATTTAAACTACGTTTGAAACTCAGGTAATTCTCTGATTTTCCACAAAAAAAAACTTGGAAAACTCAACGAATAACCTCGCTCGGCCAAACCGAAATAGCATTGCGAGTGTTACGATTGTACCTTCGGAGGTTGATTGCTCAAAAACAAGCAGAGTGGGCATCGTGAAACTCCGGAATTTATACTACATTTGAAACTGATGGAAAACTCGGAGAATTCTTTGATTTTTCACAAAAAATCCTGGAAATCCCAGTCAATTTAAACTACATTTGAACCCCACGAAAAAAACTCTGGAAATTCTGTGGTTTTTCACACAAAAAAAACCTGAAAAACTCATGGGTAAAGCACAGCAAATAAAAATCATAAATAAAGTTTTTGCCAAATCTAAAAATCCTTCAAGGCTCATCAGGGCCTTCAAATCTACGTCCGACCTCTATTCGAATATGGGGTGCAGGTTTGGTCCCCGCACCTTGTGAAGGGCATTCAACTTGTTTTGTCAGTACACAGACGGTTCACAAAGCTGGTGCCGGGTGTTATAATTTGTCGTATGAAGGCAGATTGAAAAAAATTAAAGCTCTAATCACTAGATATCCGCCGGATTGTCTTCGATCTCACCTTTTGTATGCCATTCTAAACAACCTTAACTACCTTGACCGGGATCAGTATTTTGAGGTCAGAGGAAATGTTAGGACAAAGGGACATCCAGTGAAATTATAGGTTATGAAAGGGGCGAAGCTTAACTGCGGAAAACATTTGAAATAGCCTACCAGGAAATTTTGTCGTGGCTGGGGCTTTGGCTGCCTTTAAGAGGTTGATATGTTTAGTGTGACCTGTAAATGTATACCAGATTCTAGTAGTGATTGTAGTGCTTCTCGCTTTTGGCTCTGTGTACGAAAGTGCTTATTTCAGACATTTTAATTATTACCTTTTAGCTTGGCGTGTGTGTTAGCGATCAAACTGATCCTTCACCATTCTTGTGCATACGCATGGTTAACAGATAATCATGTTTTCATTAAAGTGACTCGAAATGATTTAATTAGCGTATTTTCCTTTGAAAGTAGCACTGTGTGATCCAAATGTAAAACGGTAAAATGTGTTTTAAAAAAAAAAACTTCCTAAATTCGGTAAATAAATAGCCTAGAAATTGACCTCAATAAGGCCTTGTTATCTACATACGGGTGCAAATAACCACCGCGTTGACGTGCACTTCCTTTCATGTATTTCCTTCCTTCCTAATCAAAAGTTCCTGGGATAGCCTACGTCATTGCTTGAACGGAGTTATATGGTTCACCGAGCAGCCCCTTTCAACTACCCCTGCAGAAGTGTCCAATTTTAACTGACCGTGAATTACGTAGAATCAGGTAGTTCTTTAGGCCGCCCGCGCACTGTGCGACTTGGCCGCGCGGCCAGGTTGCTGCAGCCAATGAAAATAATTAGTGCGTGGTTTAACATAAACGTTAAGCATTCTCAGTGGCTGCAGCGACCTGGCCGCCACTGAGTCCTAGTCCTAGTTCTGTGTTTCTCTTCCGTAAATTACCTTCAGTTGAAACGGAGCCACACCCAACAAGGAACAGGTTGTTTGAGCAGATCTCAACGTCATACGGTCAAGATCTGTCAAGTCGGGCTCACCCTAAATTGACATTTTAAAACCGTTACAAAGTACTCGACGCACTATTTAACAAGGTAAATGCGGAAATACAACTAAATGTTTAAAATTTTGCGATATATTTGTTATTAAATCGTGTATCGAGAAAGCGAGGTTCGGCCTAGTTTCAATTATACTTTGATAATTATACGCGTTATCTCTCTTGCTCCCTCGATGGTGCACTTTATTGGCAAGGCAAATTCTGCGCAAATGGTGATGTTGCACCATGTTCAGCCAAGAAAATTAGTAAAATCTATACGAATCTATCACCAATAACTGTACATTGCCCAGTCATGTTATGTGCATGGGTTCTGATGCTACATAATCGCATTGTAACGCTACAAAAACCTACGTATTATAGGCTAAATGGCAGTTTCTTTACAATTTCTAGGGAATGACTTTATTGTTTTCCCGAAATGCATTACAATCTTTAAATTTCCTAGTAATTCGGCAAAGCTTTACCTTGAAATCTTTTTGCTCGTAACGTTGCAGTTTGCATCTACCAAGAATTTATAGGGTTTGGGAGGAGAATTTGTAACTCTAAAAAGTCCCTATTGAAACACGTTAGATTTGTCCCTATTAGTTCAGTCCGAGTTTTCAGAGGGCGCCACGTGTTCCATCTGGTAATTTTTGCTCATTTTCAGCCCAAATCTAAAGTAAACTGAATTACAACTAAGCTAGGCTAAATAATAATTAAATATAAGCTAGTTTAGTTTAATTTTAGGCCAAAAGCTTGAGTAGAAATACCCACATAAAACACATGGCGTCCTCTATAAACTAAGACTGAACTAGTACGAATGTATCCAAGACGTTTCAGTATGGGTCTCAGTAACAAATTTTTTTCCCCAACTCTATAAATTCTTGATTCTACGAACATTTCGTAGGGAAAGCTGGACGTAGTGCACACTTGATTTGAATTGGAATGGCAAATGGTGGGTTTTTGCCATGGTGAATGGTTACCTACTTCTGAACCTCACAATTTTTTTTCCCCACAGTCTGATGAACATTTGATGCCGCCTCCAAAACAAGTGCCGACAGGTAGGCGCCACAAACCGAAGCAACGACCAGCGACCATCTGCAGGTAAAGAACGATAATCAGTTTCAGAATTCAAAAAAGTGTTGAAATAATAGTTATTTATTATAGTTTACAAAACTCTTTTAAGAGACGTAGTTTTTCCGTCTTCATAATGACATGTCTCTATGTGCGTTGCCACGTGGAGGAGTAAAATTCATAACCTCTCAGCCAGAC
>JAHWFP010170752.1:8239-19329 GCA_023313725.1 Lithobius niger
CGCGGCCAAATCTTCGCAGCCGTGGTTTAAAAATCGATAACCAATAGTTTTTAACCAATAACTATTACTTAACTGTCCGCCAACGCAATGTCGCTCTTTGCCAAAGTATACAAAAACGCATAACATCACTCGAATCACTCTGTCACACTGCTCCTTACAACATTGTAACACTTGCTTTGAACGCTAAATCACTCAAGGGACCCTGCAATGTCTGTTTTATTGTTCTACATTGTTTTAAACATTGTGATTAGGCAACAATGGCAATCAGCAAACGCCAGCAACAAGAAATAAACTTAGAATAATTCTTCGCGCACGTGTTACGTCTTTGCTAAACAGTTCATTTTTGACGGGTCAAATGATAGAATCCTTGTTTCAGCTAAACGCATACAGTTTTAAACCAAACTAAGCTACGTTGTTAATTTCAAGGCCGATAGGCTACTCGAAATTGGCAGCAGTTAGAAACGACAGAATGGCGTATTTATTTCGTAGATGCAGGCTTTCAGAGCTGAGCTGAATTGTTTCGAAGTGGGCAGCAGCAATCAACTGCATGCATAAACTTTTGTAGCGTGGCGTCACAGCCGTAAAATAAGGTACACGAATTACAAACAAAAACGTCAAATGTGCCGTAAAAAGCGGATTATATGATTGAAGTTTCACTCTACTTCTTGAACTGTACACGGACAAAATTTGATGATTTTTAATTTAAATAATCAAATGTATAATTTAGAAAATTTTTATCAGCTTAAGTCGGTTGTACTTTACGAATCATATATTTGAAAACAAAGCAAAACAACACTTGAACAGATGGAGTTTTCTCAATTGTACATTTGATTATTTAAATTAAAAATCATCAAATTTTATCCGTGTACATTTTACCAACTAAAGTGAAACTTCAATTATATAACCCCCTTTTTTACGGCACATTTGACGTCTTTGTTTGTAATATACAGTATATGATTTAAGTCCTCACTCCAGCAAAACTAAAACAATCAATATCTCCGTTCTATTCAATATTTTTCGACCAAACTTGCCCAGATAGTAGATACGTATGGAAGGTATATTTACACCCAAAAAAAAAATTATGCAATTCTGTAAAAGAGCAAAAGTAGGGTCGAGCCACATGTAAATTTGACAAGTGCTCACTACTTGTTGTTGTTCTACCACCGTTTCATAAAAAAACTACTGCACCTAATAATTCTACATCTGAAATATGGTCCAAGAAATTGTCATCGTCCTTCATCCTCAAGAGACCAAGTCTTGAATAGGTCGAGCCATCCCGGAGTTACGGGACCCTGAACGATCAGTTTTATTGTTCTACAATGTCTTAAACATTGTACTTTGGGAACAATGCCAATCAACAAACGCCATCCGTAAGGCATACACTGAAGAATAAAGAAATGCTAACAATGCTGGTGAGCCAACAATCATTCACCCGCAATTGGAGGAAACGTGAAGGTGAAGCATTATCGTTCTCACCCGTTTTGAAGCTCTCAGTCCTCTTATAACAATACAACACGACGGGATCGCAACAATGAACGAGGCCGAGGAGGCTCGCCAAGTGGATCCTATCCACCGTTTGTGTTTAAAATGAAAAGTGGAAGAAAACAATGAAGTCTGCGGCCTTGCAGTGCTGGAAACACCGGTTCTCCCGTCAGATCCCCGAAGTTAAGCAGCATTGGGCTGGATTGATACTTGGGTGGGGGACCACCTGGGAATCTGGCTGTTGCAGACATAGGGCCTTAGGGCTTCGGGCAGATGACCAGGAGTGGTTAACGCTCGTTAAACCCTTTAACCTTTTTTGGAAGAAAACAAACAAATGTAATAAATTTACTGAAATAAATAAAAAATAAATATAACAGATTTAAAAAAAAAAAAAACAATGTTCAACAATTCACGTTACTTACAACATTGCAATCACTGCTTTACAAACCGTTGGTTTCTATTAAATGGCAAAAAAGAATAAAGCAACCGAATATAATCAATTAAATGGAACAATTTTTGAAAACAACACCACCTCAAAGTTCAAAAAATCGTTCAAGAATTCATGTTAATTACAACATTGCAACCGCTTTCAAAATTAAATTCTGCCCGTTTCGTTGCGTGTGTAGCATTGGATCTTTAACGAATATTCTACACAACTTTCTTCTGGCTAAACGCAACAATGTATTCCACTCGCGCTCAACAATGTACGGCGGACTGATAGCTTCATAACGGGTGACAAGAAGGATATCGCCCGGCTTCCTCATGCTGGATTCCGACCATGGCTGCACGCCCTCGACATTGTTAGATCTCAGCACTCGGAAAGCGGGCGATATCCTATACTTCCTACATACCGTAAAAAAAAAAACGTCGAGAGTTGTATAACTGAAGTTTTATCGTTAAAATGTACACGGATAAAAATTTACGGTTTTTAATTTAAATAATCAAATGTACAATTGAGAAAATTGCATTTGTTCAAGTGCTGTTATGATTTTGGTTCGTAAAGCAGAACATCACTGAAACGGACGCAATTTTCTTAACTGTACATTTTAACGTTTAAATTTAAAAAAATCATAAATTTTTATCCGTGTAGCCTACATTTTAACAAGTATTAAAAGTGAAACTTTGGTCATATAACCCTTTGTTTACGGCACACTGGATTTTTTTGTTTGCAATTCCAATATTGATTTCACACATTATAGAGGCAGGCAAAGCCCCCAGTAAGGACAAACGCTGAAGTACAGCCATGGTTATAGTGATATTTGGTAGAAAAACAATGCTGGCTTCTCTGAATTGCAGTCTTCTGCATCAGTTCCCACCAGATGTAGCTCATTCAGCTTCGAGGAGAGCATTCGGCAAAACCAGCCAACAAGGAAAGTCGTACCCTAAACGGTAAGCTACTACGTCATTGTGACGGAATAGTATGATTGAACGGTCAACTCCCTCCATGCTGCCCCTGTGGAACAGTAATTTTCACTCGCTGTGACTGCACTTGAATCAGATTGCATGAATCAGACTTCTTCAATCCTGAAGTTCCTAGCGGCGACAACCCAGGGAACCTATTATCAACGCTATCGTCCTTCGCTTTTTTTTTTTTTTCATCGACCGCATCACATTTTCTCACCTTTTTCTGATCGTCGCGTGAGGGCTCGCGGATTTTGAAACAGAACACTTTTTTTCCAGGAAGTTGTAAAGTCACATCGATGGCAACGCCGACTTGAACTGGGTAAGCGATATATCGAAGTCATTTAGTCGTTTAAGCCCGACTATACAGGTAGTCACTTATAGTCTACTGTAAGTGACTAATGTGACAGCCTTACTAGTGGTTAAACTAGTAAGGATACATACTTAAAGGCGCCTTTCCACCTTTTCAACTCCAAAACGTAGCACCGTAGAATCTTCGAGCTATATAAAGAAAATAGCGGTAAATAACAAATGGAACAACACTATTCCCAGCAGCGCTGCGACTTTTATAACTAAAACCAGATCACGTGACCCACATCAGCCTATTGGATGACGGAGAATCTGGAACGTGGATGCGGTGTTTAGAATATGGGCTTTCTACCGAAACAGTGAACAGGCGCCTTTAAGGGGTTTGAGCTATTCAAGGAATGCAGTTGTGATGTCTGCTGGCGTCTAAATTTCAAGGAAAAACGACGCGGACAAAAGCTGGAGCTATGTACTATAGTCGCAGCCGAAATTTCGACCTATGGTCAAGAAAGAGACGTTAACTCATCGTGACTAGATTTTGGGGATTTCTTGGAAACCGTCTAAAGATTCTTAATACTAGGAATTGATCCTTTACTTTCGGCGCAGAATTCTCAGATTTGTGGGCGTTTCTAGTACGTGGCTGTGCTGGAAGCGTAGGGTGTAAATTCGCCCACACAACCTCTTTAGCGACAGATCTTGAACGATAACCATATTCACGAACGTCTCATTGGAAGAAGTGGCATCAATCATTGGATGTCGGTATAGTTGTAATAGCCTATATCATTTCATTATATCCATCCGTTGGGTTAACAGTATTCTTAGTGCCTACCCTAGACATAGTGACGGCAACTTTAGGCTGTAAGCTCCGTAATAGTATTCCAGTTGTTGGGTTTTATTTAATACTTTTACATTGAAGGTAGCCTAAGTGATTAGCCACGCAACATTCTGTAAGGCCATTCTGTTAAAAAAAAAAAAAAAAAGAGGTAAATGTTACTTAAAAAAAGTTTTTCCTCACTAAAATGTGGACACCAATACGGTATACTTTCTAGAAACTGTGCCATCGTATTTTTTATGTATTTTCGCTACACCACCTAGTACTGACCGAAACTTACCTATATATACTAGAGCTATGTATTCAATAAGGCTGTACCAAACAGATTTAGCCGAACAGATTTTGGCAGATTTTGGGCTGATCGGCAAAAATCGGTTCGGCGAACAAAAACCTGCAGATTTTCAATTTTTGCCAGGCCCTTGACAATAAATAAATTCTGTTTCTCCACATGTTTATTACCTTTTGTTTTAATTTAGGCTAGGCCTGCATGCTTTACATTGTGTAGGCTAAGGTAAATAACGGACAAATTTTTACTTTTATTTGGTTAAAAAAAAATGTGTTCCAATGTTTTCATTAGCTTCCAAATTTGTTTTAGCCTACAAGTTTGTGTAAGCCAGAAAAAAATTGCTTAAAATCTGTAGCGATCGGTTCGGTTAAATCGGATCGGTACACCAATCAATTTGTAGCTGATCGGATCGGAATCTGTTCGGCAGAAAAAATGCTGATCGGTACAGCCTTAGTATTCTATTCAATAACGGTAGTCATTTGTGTCTACCAGGTCTGCTGCTTTTGCGAAAGTTTTTATAATGATGCTTCACAATACGGACCTTTTCACCATCCGTCTGTGACAGTGTTGCCAGATGTACGATAATTACGGTAAACGTACGATTATATTGTACTCGTACGATATACGACAACGCTTGCACGATAACAGAATTGTACGATCATTTTAAGATTAATGAATTTTTCCTTTTTAAAATGATTTTCAGTGTTTATAGCCTACTTGAATCTTAAGGAACATTTAAAATGAAAATTTAAGTGAAAGTAAAAAAAAAAAAAATCGACTGTTCTAGGCCAAATCCCTGATGTATGCAATCTTCGTGTTCTTATTCAGTAAAAAAAACGTTTAAAAGTAGCATAGCGAATTAGAATTAAGCGCGATTCTTTTTTTTTTCTCATCGATTTGGCAGGTTTATGGTTTTTTTTTTAAATCCTTTCTTCTATTATGCAAAAAAAAAATCGTGTCTGGGAGCTCTGGAATTTACTAATTATTGACAACCAACAAGCAAGCATACGGTGTAGCCATATAATTCATGTAGAAAGTTTCGTAAGTAGTTTACTTTTATTTTGTAGGCTATGTACGCCATTTGTTGTTAAATTTTGCACATTTTTGTACTATAATAGAGATATAGATAATTTTTGACCGCTTGTACGATAGCTGCACCCTGGAAATCTGGCAACACTGGTCTGAGAATAAAAAAAAATACTTGAAATTTTGAGCTCGAATACGTTTACGATGAGTGCTTGTGATCTTAGCCAAAAATAAGTGATCTTTTCCCCTCCCCCGGCTCCCCACCCTCCCCCACTTCATTAACTACCTCCAAGAACAGTAACAGTCATGGTAAGGTGGATCAAACCAAAACCAAACTTGGTGTAAGTGAAACCGTTAAGTTTCCCAAAAGGGTTGGCCTTTGAAAGTAGTGATATCATTCAACCGTGGAAAGGCCGACAAGGTTAAGCCTACTAGCCAAGTTAATCACATCGACTAATAAATAGTTCGACAGTTATGAAAATTAGAACATTGCTGCTGGCGGTAGCATTAGGTATTCATTTAATGTCGTAAGTAACGAACAGTATAAAAACACGTTACAACAATGAAAAGAGGTTAAAAAATTGTTGGGCATTGCCGCCAAAACCTGTGCAAGGACGGGACGGCAATGTCGGGCGGAATTGACGTATACAAGATGGGTTTGGGTGAAGGACAGGTCAAATGAAATTACTATTGAAACAGGAGTTGCCATTGATGTTAATTTGTTGGTTCAGTACCAAGATGTCTGCACTTTTCTGCCATGACATTTTCCCTGCCAATATAATAATAATATTAATAATGGTATTATCGTGAATGCAGTGAAAAGTTTGGCGCCATGAATAGTTAAATTGTTGCAGTGGAGGATTAATGGTGGACAATTCTAGTATTATAGTCTGTTCCACATTATGTTTGCAGGAAACCGACTGTATGACGCCACGTTTCCTTCCACTACGAGTGCAAAAACATGGAAATTTCCTACTCGTAGACTCTAAAGGTAACTGTGTAGAGTCTGCACGTATGATATCCACATGTTTTTGCATTCGTAGTGCAAGGAAACGTGTCGTCGTAAAGTCATTTTCCTGCAAACCTAATGCGGAAAAAACTACAGATCGAAATTGGGACTTTACTTGGCTACAGGAAAGAACGTAACGAAGGTGGGGGATTTGACTACATAGTTACCCTTGTGGATCAGCTGTTATAGTTGTCTAGGCATCGCACGTCTTACAATTTTGTATTGTAAGTACACAAGTTTTTCATTGTTGTTGACAATTGCTCATGACAGTGCAGTAGGTATAAAAAGAGTTGTTGGAAGAAAAAGACAAACTGAGAAAAAGGTGTGGCAGGCAAGGTCGATTGCGTCCAAACTAGCTGATGAGTACCTGAGTATAACGTCCAGCAGTGCTACTTTGGACACAATCGACCTTGCCTAGCACGGTCGGGTGACAATGGCAGATCAATCTCTACACCTGCTACCTACCAACCCACCTATCTACCGAAACTTTGGCCGGTGCAATATGAACCGCCTGTGTCGCTAAAACCAACGAGGTAACAATTAGCTCACGTTTTTACATCCATCGTAAGTAATTACATAATTAACGATACCAATCGAGACGACATTGAGCGTGCCAAGACAAGACCGAGATTAGCGAAAAGTCTCATATCATTTTCGACCGACTCCCCATGTAGTCCTTTTAAGCCCATTTTTGTATCCTGTGTCCCCTCACCTCCACCGTCCACGTTTTCGTTAACCTCCCTCAATCCAAGACGTCCATCCATCCAAATTTATTTCGGGACCCTAATTTCAGGACCCTAACAAAGCCAACGCTGATCCGCCCAGCACGCTACATGATGCTAACAAGTGGAGGATACAATATTTCACTCGAGTTTAAGTGTATTATTGAACAAGTGCAACTTAGCCACCAAATTCCTTCTTTGAAATGATTAACCTCTGCGATCTGAACTCGGAAGAATTTGCCGTGCCATCATTAATGGAGTGAAAACGGAGACTGCAATTGAGATGGTGTAGGAGGGGCGGGGGGAGGCAGTGGAGGGGCAAAAGGGAAAGAGCATTATAGACAAACTGCAAACGCTCCCTTCCCTTCACTTTTGACTAACGTTGGTTACACGTAACACGGCGTAATTCAATAAGTGAGGCCCCTCGTGAATAAATCACAATTACAGTCTAACCGAACCGCCGTTGTTCCGTCGAAGGTGCTTCAGCTAGTGCTAGCAGGTCAGCCGCCACCCGCACCAACGGTAGTCTTCGCCCACTTTAAAGTAATTTTAAAGTAACCGTCCGTCGGTTAAAGCTGGACTCTTGTACGTCTGCATCCACTCCAAACCGAAACTGGTATAAGAGAAACCGCCAAACTTCCAAAAAGTGTCGGCCTCTGAAAGTAGCGATGTCATCATTCCACCGGGGAGAGGCCGCCAAGGTTAATCTTATTAGCCAGAAAACTTGGCACATTGTCCGCTTCTCTAATATTAGAAGAAGATGTCCGGTTTGTCTGACTACTTTCCTCGATTGCTGAAACATGTTGGGCTTAGAACTGTACAAGCCTATAGAGCAGTGACATTTGCCGCCATATTGGCACCAGTATGGGTTTTGGAGGGCATAACTACAAGGTGCACTACATAAAAATGGAGTGAAAAAACAACGGAAGAGCGGATTTCTTAGGCTTAAAATAACGTTGTTTTCTCCAACAACAAAAATCGCGCATTTTAGGTCTAAGAAATCACTCTTCACAGCATCCTTCAGTATAACGCCCTTCTGTTTCTCTCTGCAGTGCCCCTTGCAGCTAACCCATTAAGGCTGCAGTATAGAGTTATATACAATAATAGCTCTATAGCTCTAACACTGATATTTATCCAATTCGTCATCTTTGGAGATAACACTATAACCACATCTGGCAAAAAAAAAAGTTAAAGAAAAGGACAATGCGCCAAGTTGGCTGACTTATAGGATTAATCTTGGCAGCCTTTCCCTAGTTGAATGATATCACTACTTTCAAAGGCCGACCGTTTGGAAACTTGGCGGCTTCTAATGCCTTTTTTGAAAACTTGGCGGCTTCTCTTACACCAATTTTGGTTTTGCGTGGATATCAAAACTTTCACAGGACTGCGAACGTACCAAAGGTCACGTCGTCTTCTCATGATACACGTAAAACCAAAGAATAAACCGTGGTTCGGGCAGATGTGTATTAAGGCACACATTCTTGCGTGCAGGACTTACCGAACGAGGACCCTGGTACACCCCCACTTGCTTCACTGCTTTACACGTGTATAATCTTTATCAGTGTATAAGTTTGTATCAGGTACAAATTCTTGCGTAAACGAGGGAACTGGTACACCCCACTTGCTTCACTGCTTTACAAGCTAGAACTGAGTGAAACTCTTTCCTATATATTTTGATTCTTCCACATCTCGTACAATTTTGAATGAATTCGATTCATTTCAATCTGATATTTGGGTTGTTTTTGTCCTGTTATCCCCTACAACTTTCCACTTTACACCACTACTCTGGGATGGTTAGTTAAGCATTTAGCAATGTTATGACCTTGAAAAAGACCATCAAGGTCATCGTATTGGTGATCAATTTGTTCGTTCCTCATGCGTCATTCAGTACTAATGTCAGTTTGTTTAAATTCTATTCCTCACCATACGTTTACTATACTGCGGACTCCGGACTTTTGGACGACCCTGTACATTTACTTAACAATGGTTCAGCTAAGTTTTTATTTTAAAAGCCTTAAATTATGTCCGAGGTGATGAACTTTTCAGTTTCCTCGTCTCCATATATAGTTAGGAGCGTTGTATGTCGAGTACTAAATACAGCGACGCCAAGATAGTTCGAAGTATTTTACATATGTTGGGAAAGCCACAATTTCCGTATGTTTCAGATAGTAACCCAATTGAGCTGTTCTTATACTGTGGTGCAAATTAACCTGAAATACGAAGCATAATCGGTCAATGCATATACGTCCTACGTAGTAGCCTACGTGAGAGCATCGATGATGTATTCAACTGCTTGTCACAAGATCGTCTGTGAGAGAAGCTGGGGATTCAGCATCCTGGCTTCTGGACAGTTGAATTAACACTGCAAAAACCTTATTTTACCACAGCAGTGCTAAGTGACATTAAATCCCTGGCATGTGCGAGAACTGTCGTGGAGCCGGCAAGCAATACACACAGTTTCTGAAACAAGTCTCCCTACGAAACGAAATTCCTTCACTTTATCGAAACCCTGAAAAAAACCTAGATCCACCCCGCCCAACTCAAGATCCAAAAATAATTTGACCCGCCCCCCCTCAAGAAAATGCACATTTCGTGTGCCTATTGTGACGTACTCAGGGAGTAGACGATTGAATCCAAGAATAATCTCAAACCCAATTTACTCCTTACTGCATAGCTAGGGGACTATGCACGGAGAACACGTAATAGGCATTAACACAAGTTCCAGCTTGGTATAATCCTAGCAGAGTCCAGGGAGACAACCTTTCGAGTCGTCTGCCCCACACCAAGTGGTTTCCGATGGTCCAGGCCCTCGTATTTATACGCGGGCCAGAACAATAGAAGTTGCCTGAGGCATTACGTTGAGTAACCGCTAACAGGTTGGAGCCGGCTCTAACTGGTTTGACCAATAGAGTAGCCTCGTTCCCGGCTGTTGGCGTTCGGCCAACTTCCGGTGTAGACAGAAGTTGACAGGACGCCAATCAGCTTATGTAACTGCAAGGTGCACCGTGTGCGTTCACACAAGGTGCGCCCCGCTATTCGTAAATAGCGTGTTACACTATTTGAGACTGTCTGCATATGGTTTTCTGTAGCCAAATTAAGTAGCACTCAGCACCGACAAGTTACCACTACTTGTTAGGACAACGTGCTTCGTTTTTAACGAAAAGATACATTGGATTAAAAATGTTCTATATAAACACCCGACGTTCCTGACACCCAGCTCGTATCGAGTTTCATACAAGTATGATGAATGCACCATTTGCTTGTATGGCCATATCCTTAACATATTCAGCACCTGAGACAGAGAAGACGCCACGAAACCAGTCGCAAGCTTGTCTGTAAAGTTTACTGAAAAAGCTATACTTCTATAGTGTCCGCGGCCTATCTTGAGTTCTCCGCAGAACGAACACAGATAATCGATTGTACGTTTTCATTAGCAGAGTGCCTTGTTGATATCCAAGATGGTTACAGAAACAATGGCGGCCATCGATTAAAGCCACCCCATCCACGAAGACTTAGCCACTCACAAAATACTTGCAGGACTCAAGATACACCGCGCACACAATAATACTGGTACTAATAGCTTCAAAAGATTGTAAATGCTCACGTCATGGTGAGGGGGGCTGGTGGGGTAAGACTTTAGACATTTTGACTGCTGAAAGTGTCATGATGAGGTCATTTTACATAAGTCATACGTCATTAGGTCCTGCAAATCTGGTCCGATTTGGTCCGATAATGTCTCTTTGCTCCCTACGTGTTCCTAATTTATACTCATGGTGTGTGTGTGGTACATATTTAAGAAGTTAGCAGCTGAATGACCTTGATAACATTTGATAAGGTCAACCATTTCTTGCCCAATCAGTGGACCCTCTTGGCCTCATCACAACACCCGGGTTCGTAACGTAATCGTTCAGTAGTACTTTTGCTATCAAGCTGGGTCACAACTTAATTGATATCACCCTGTATACGTCATATAAAAATACACTTTCCAATCGCCACTGATGAGGCGCACGTTTACGCACCACACAT
>JAHWFP010170775.1:0-12861 GCA_023313725.1 Lithobius niger
CAACATCACGGTGTTGAATATGGCGATACATACTTCTGACGTAAGTGCAGCACGTAAGTTTGATGTGGCAGTTGGATATTAGCAAAGCTCCAGAAATTTTTTAGCAAAAGATGTCAATGTTTGGAATACAACTACTATGCTACTATGCCTCATTAAATGACACGAGGAAAGTGAGGCGTGTTGTATAGTATTAAAGCTACCCCAAAGTAGGGAGGCAGAGCAAGAAAGTTTTGCGATGCTTGATAAAAACACATGAAGCACTGTGAATTGAACGAGCCTACAAGGCAACTATTATTTCGAAGAAAGAAATTTGTCTTCATTATCAAAGGAGAATTAAGAAAAATTAAAAACGGACGAACACAACACCGCACATAGGGAAGACCCTCTTAGATCAAATGACACACGAGGAGCTTATAAAAACATCCAATATGGCAACCCCATGTGAAGACGTCTTGCAGTATTGTATTCGTCCTCTTTTATTTTTTTAATTCCCATTTGACAATAAAGACAAATTTATTTTTTCGAAATATTAGCTGCCTTGTTGCTCCTTCAATGCGTAGTGCTTCATGTATTTTTCTCAGTGTCAACCGTATTTTAAAAAAAACTTGCTTATGGTGCTTGTCAAATGACTGCTATGTAAAACCGTTTTTATGTTGATTTTAATGGGTTAACAGACGGAGTAAGTTACTTAAGTCATACTATATGCGTAGTCTAAGAATCCTTTCATCTACAATATGAAGTCCGCAACCTCTTACAAAATAAGGTTTTGCGATGGATTGATTTCTGTTAACGGACTTAATTTCGTTTCACGAGAATTTGTGCATTATCTTAAAACATGTGGTGTTCGACATATTACCAGCATTCCATACTACCCACAGTGCAATGGATAAACTGAGAATAAAGTCCAAAAATTTAAGAAGTCGTTAAAATATGAACACTCAAATGGGAACGCTGTTCACACTATTATCGTAAACTACTTGGTCGCAGCTTGGGCTATTAAACACTGTAAGATGTTACAAACATTTAACAGGATTTTTCTTAACCGTTAACCTCTTACACGATTGTCACTACTATTGCCTAATACTGCTGATAGTGTTCGTGACAAAAAAAAAACAAGCAATCCTACCTTATTCAACATAAACCGAGTCCTACTTACGAACTAAACAATGTAGTGTGGGCACATAATTTCCAGCCCAGGATTACAAAAGTATGGATTACACGACAAATAATTAACAAGATCACCCAAAATCGTTTGGCTGTATTACCCAAATTACTTGGATGTATACATGGAGCAATACAAGAGCCAATAACAGCTGCTGTTACAAAGGGTGATGTTCACGTGCAATGCCCTACATCGAAATCCTGGTTTCAGGACTGCAGGTTCCCAATGTTAACAAATCAACGGCGACTGGAATGATTTCACCATCAGCAGTGCAGAGTCCAATTGTATTTTACAACAGCCAGCAAAGGAACCACTTGTGTTCAAGTCTCGTTGTAGTAGTACGATCTCCAGAGATCTGCAACATAAAAGTGTTCATCGTCGATACAGAAGCATGGTTTGAACCCTTAGTATTGTATATCAGCCTGTTCGTAAAGAATCTATTTCTTTTTGCATAATGTTTGAAATGTAGGGTTGGGTTCACTACCAAATATTTCTGGTTCAATTAGACATCTAAACACGTAGATCTAGTGAGTGACAAAGTTAAGCACTGTTAGTTTATTAAATGGAGTTTGGAATTTCTTGTTTCACTTTTGTTCACGTTCTGTTTTTCATTTAATTGATCCTATCTTCTTATTTTCAGGAACTCGTGACTTCGTAATGTTTTATGCTTTACTTTAAACTGTTTGACTTCATGTCTTTTTGGTTGCATAACTACACTTAACAGTTTGTTTCTTTGCGAATTCTTAATTTGTAGGAGAGTGAGTTTTACTGTATACATATTTATCTTTTAGTAAAGGAAGCTACACTCCAAATCCTTTCAAACGTTTTAGACATTGCCTTGTCGTCATGACGTCATATTGGTATGAGTAATGAAGTAAAAACACCAAAATTCCAAATGAATAGATGGAGCCAATAAGTTGTAGAGTGAGAACTAATTAACCCTAACCACTTTCGAAACCAAAGTGAAACAGAAGTGGTTGGAAACATCGAGGCTTAATACTTAGTTCTGACTCTACACCTTGCTGACTCCTTCTGTTCAGTCATATCCGTATAAAGTCATCTTAAAGTTAATAAAAGGCTTGCTCCTTTTGAGCCTGCAGCGTTTTGTTTCTATTGCCATAAGGCAACCATAAGCTTAATGTAATTCATATACGTTACATTACCACTGTTGATACCGTCTGAGTCTTGACAACATCGCAACTTAACTAGGCAAGAGCAGACTTCGTTTCATCTTAATCCTGATGTATACATTTTGGGATAAATTAAAACTAAGGCCAGACCTTCAGTGTGAATATGATAAAGTAAAAAAAAATAGGTGCACTGACTAATGTGTCTACCAACCTTCCTATTTGGTCTTTTAACTTAAAGCTTTGTAAATGCACTTCTCAAACAAGGCCAGAATATTGTAGCTCTTCCATTTTATTATGTGATTTTTTCCAGGATTTTTCAAGATTAACAAGTGCAATAAACTTAGAGGACTGGATCAAGATTTCAAAAATATACACAACTATTGGAACATGTCTCCATATAACCCTAAGTAAGACACCATTTCAAACAAATATAATGTAAAATCAAGGGTTAGGCTATTTTATAGGTGGAGACAATGTTATGTTAGTCTACTGCACAGTCAGTTGGTGATGTCTGCCTCTGTACTATAGAATACTATACTGTACTATAATATACTATACAATACTATACTATTCTATACTAACCTATGCTATACTATACCTTATGTCTAAGTATAAACGTAACTTGATGACTATCATGAGAATATAAATGCAACTAGATTATCATTAGACTATTATGTTCGAACATTATATCTTGTTACCTTAAACTAATCCAAGGAATTAAGTAACTGCTCATGTTACCTTTAGCCTACATAAAATACTGCCAAATTACAGTATTAACCTAAGTGAAACCGAAATCCATCATCATTTTAATTACCTAGTCTGATACATTGCTCTTTCATCCAAACACCAAAAATTATCCATTTTTTGGGTTCAAGGTGGCCATATGGGTAGTGATGCTGTCTCATGTGTTGAAGGTTCTAGCTTTGATACTGACCTAAGCCCATCCCTGCGTATTAGGGAAGAGAAACGGCCTATATGTGCTCGTGCTAATGTTGTGTTTAAAAAATCCTAATTATTTACTTGTGAAGATGCCCAATCAGTCCCGTGACAACATTACCCAAGAAAAGAAAGTTAATGTGACTATTTATCATATGTAATTATAAGTGTGATTGCCACTAACAACGTTTTTCTCATTCTCCCCTTGTTATTTGTGTTGTAAGCATTCCTGGAAAAACAAGTGGTGTGTAAATGAAGTTCACTGCATATGATTGAAGTAAAACAGCCATTCACTATCAGTAATATGCTACACGACGCCAACATTTCGTGGTGCGCCTTGCCATTACAAGAGCTTGGGCATGCCCATCCAATTGCTGCCTAAACATGGGAATTGGGCGAGCAGCAATACAGCAAACGAGCCGAACACTCAACAGCTCAATTAGTTTGAACCGATCTCATTCAGTTCAGCTAGTCACGTGACTTGAATCCTTGGCTGAATCTTCTGTTCAGGTGGGTATAAAAGCCACTAGACCAAGGCTTCCTCAGTTTGTGTCTGGGGGATGAACTGAAAGGTTGAATCTCTGATGCTGATCCGTGTCGATACTAGTTTTTAATGCCTTGTTGCCAATGCCAAATATATAATTCTGTGTGAATAGTCTCCTAGTTATCCAGTAAGGAATGCATTAGGACTGAGCAAGCTCGGATCTAATCGACCCCCTCCCTAGGCACCTTATATAATTTGGGCCTTGTTATGGTAGATGAATTGAAAATTGTTTTTCAGTGCACATCAAATCATGGAACAGTGAAACAATTTTGGGAGTCAATCTGTGGAAATGTCCAATACTTGTGTGTCGAACAGACTACAGAGAGCCAAATATGTGTTTTGATACAGTTAAATTCGGAATAAAAGTACACACTTTCTTTCCCTTGGGAAATAACGTAAAATAGTAGTAGTTTGGAATAGCAACGCGCAAATAAGTAATAGTTATAGCCATAATTTTTACTTTAGGTAATTTATTGTGCGCCTTTTTCGCTTACAGCTTTCTTTCAGTCAGAGGAACCTGTTACGGAAAAAGGCACACGATAAATCACTTGTCGGCGGACCATTGCTGCAAAAAAGTATGGCTATAAGTTTCTTATGGCCATACTTTCGTTCTCTTTCAATGTCTCCAAGCAACAACGGCAGTTCATCTAACAATGTTCTTGTGTATCCATGTTAGCTAGCTAACTATTGGTGACACGTGTTTGTCTATTGTTGTGTTTCGCACTTCGAAGCTTCCAAGATGGCTGGCAACCGTACATCACCCGATTTGAGAGTGTTGGAACTGTTTAAGATAGGGATGACTTGTGGCTTAGGCAATCCAACAAGTTGAGAGCGAACTTTTGAGTGCAAGTAAGCCAGAAACTCGTCGATTTACACAAGTGAGTGCTGGTGAACTAGTAAAGCTAGAAAACTGAAGGCAGTGTGTTAATACTAAATGCTCTGGATCGTTGGCAGTAAATGTGTATTCGTTTGGGCCCAGGAACGTAATGTTTGTTCAGGCCCGAATGGTGAAAAAGTTCCAACTTATGTTTCCGTGACTGATCCGACGATTTTGAATTATTGGTTGTGCTATTTTGTAGCGGAAGTCAAATGAGAGGACGGTGAATGATATCCTCCCAATTCTTTATACGCGATATGTTGCGAACTAATGCGTTACTTGAGGGAGGAATGTGGATCTAATGACTGCAACTTGCTCGACGTTAGCAATGACACCTTCAAAATTTTTCAGTTAACACTTGACGCTAGAATGAAATGTTTGACATGTGAAGGTATCGGTATTGTCGAAAACAAGCCCAACCATTTTCAGAAGATGAAGAGGCACTGATTTTGGAAAAACTGTTAGTTTGTTTTTCATCTACTGCAAAATCTTTGCGATGACAGGAAAAGATTAACATTCTTATCTTATGTTGGGGAAGTATGCCTTTGGTCATGATACAGCTGGAGATTACGTAAAATTTACGTGAAAGAACAATAAAACAAATCAGGGTGATCTTCGTCATCGAAAAGTAGCCTTTAAAGAGCTTAAACAATACACTGCCAAAAAATGATTCATGCGCTTACTCGATACAGAAAAAGTATTTGAGTTTAGTACCCAAGAAAGAACCATTCTACAGGAGTCCCTTAGCTTGTAAAGATGGTAACATACGATTTTCAGCTCAAAAGGTTGGTAAGCATCAACTAGCCAACTACATGAAGCAAATATGTGACGTTACAAATATAAAGCATACACACGTCACTAAGGAAGGTTACCACTGCAACCCGTTTGTTAAAAAAAATGTGGACGAACAGCTGATTACACAGCAGACTCGCCACCATAGTGTGGAAGTAGTACAGTGCTACAAACGTGCAAGTGACGACTAACTTAAAATTGTTTCCGATCTGTTAGATCCCATCAACGTTAACCTGGAACCCAAAATACAGTTAAAGACAAGTGTTCAGCAAGACTCCAATATCACATTAGTGCGGGCAGTGGTCTTCAACCCTAAAATCGAAACTCCAGGTGACCAAACGCAACACGTCGATGAGTCAACTGCACAACCGAAAAGATTTCATATAAAAACGGCTGATTTGGAATTAAAATTTGATTATTACCAGGAAAATTATAGGTAGCACCTGTAGCACGACAATGTAAAAAAAATGGAAATAAACCAGAAGTGGTCGATTTCTGCAAGTGAGTGCTAGTGAATTAATACAGCTATCAAACACCAGGCATTGTTAATACTGAACGCTGTACGTCTTGCTATATTACAGTCGTTCAAAATACTTTTACGACAGTCGTAAAAGTCGCACGAAATCAACTTTTCAGCAAAAACATTGTTAAAAAGTCACACGATAAGTAGTTATCGTGTGACTTGTAAACAATGCTTTTGGTGATAAGTTGATTTTGTGCGACTTTTAAACAATGTTTTTTCTGATAACAGGGAATCGTGCTAGTTTTGAAGAAAGGGCATTGTTACAACTGGTCTGATACTATCGTGTGCCTTTTAAACAACGAAAACGAAAAAAGTATGGTCATAAGCAAAAACCTTGCAGTTAGGAAAAATTACGGCATTTTGGGGTAATTCAGAATACAGCCTGTGCCTGCGTGTTGGACAACTTTCGAAAACAATTTTCTTTTAGTCTAACGGGAATTAGTTAGAATGGAAGGAAAAACCCTGTTCTTCCTGTAAGGAAATAACGTTAAACTTGGTAGCAAATTTCAGTAGCTGCGTCTTGGGACACCATAAAAAGCCGTATTTTTTCGTGTGGATTAAAAAAATTGGCGAAAATGAAACCACAATTTTTCTTCGGAAAAGAAAGTCATTGTAATTATCACAAGGTGAAGAGCTGTTTGTAACCCAACACTAAGAAAATAATTTTAAATGTTAAAATAGTGCAGGAGTGCATATTTAAACTGAGATTTGAAAATAGAGCGGAGCGGTATACAAGCAAACCACAGCCTTATTACTGTGAAAGCTGCAGAAACTAGTAAACTTGAGAATTATGACACTGTTAAGGACAAAACAGTTATTACCATTAAATTAAAGTAGATTTGGCGAATTAAAAACCAAAATCGAAAACAATTACTTCAACACCGAAAAAAAAGCAATTTTTTTTTAACTTTGCACATTTTGTGAGTCGAAGAATTGCAAATTAAAATGTAGTATTACCACCGGTCCCATGACGTCAATTATTACGGAATCCAAGGCTAGTAAACGTACGAATGATGGCGAGAACTGAGGAGTACAGAAATGCACCCATAGTTAAAGATTTTGGTGAAGATCTTAACGATTCCTGGAGTGAGGATGCGGACATTATGGATCCGCAATTTTCAGTTACAGAACAAAGCCTATCCCACCCAGGTTGTGATTCCATTCAGATGTGGAAGATTAGCGGGGGACAAATCAACAGTCGCTGACTTCTGGAATTAGGAATATTCCTGCCCCATGCCTAGAAAAATTCCGGCAAAAGGTTTTTAAACAATTGGAAATCTGTTTGAGGCCGGAAAACTGGAATAGAGGTAATGCCACCAGCCAACCATGTAATGTTGCACAACATGACAATAACTGGTGGATGCCATTACATTCAACACCTGTCACCTCCATCAGGCAAGTAAATCGTGCTGTTCAAGAAGGTGATAGTGAAAGGAATCCTCAGCTGCACTATCCGGGAGCCAACATAGACCAAAATGAATAGACAGATGTGCGGTAGCCATGTCAAATGGAGACAACTGGTTGAGTATGAACCGGATGTGGAGATGTGGAGGTACACTGAACCTAAACATGAGTACCGTTTGTTGCTACCTAGGGACAGAAATGCTGAATACAGAAATACACACATTCAGACTGGCCCTAGCTAAGAGACTAGGGAATCAAACTGGGACCGTACGGAAGATTTTTCATAGCAAGACAATATGTAGAATCCATTTGAGGGGTTCAGTGTAAAGCCACCAAAGTTTCCGTGTCCTCATACATGGTTCATGGAAAAAAATCTCCATCAGAATTTCTGGAGGCACTGTCGAAGTAATGCATTGCACTAGGTCTCTCAGACTGGTATGTAATGAAAACCATACTTCCACTAGCCCTACAAGGGAAGACAGAATACTGGGTAAGTGTTTTTAATCCTTACAGGAACTGAGAAACCTTAGAATCCGACTATAACTTGGAGTATGAAAGCACAAAATATTAAGGGGATTTAAAAAGGGAACTCAAAGGACCCCGGTTCCAGACGAACCTTTTTCGAGTTATGCACAAGTGTATGTATTTTGATCATTTGTGGTACAATGCTGCTCAGTCCGAGAAAATAAGGCACATCATGGCAAAAATGCACTCAAACTCTAGACAACATCTACAGAGACTATTTACAACATCTATGCAATGGCTCAGCATCCTTTGCGAGGCTTATGGACATGGAACTGGGCAATGCTATGCATTCCCGTGCTATAATTTACGTTGAAGATTTGGTAATTTATACTCGGGATTACCAAAGTCACCTAGATCACATTTCAGATGTACTGGGTAGGTTAGGAGGGGCAGGCTTCACAGTAAATCTGATAAAAGTGCACTTTTGTTCAAAGGAAATTTTTTACTTGGAGTACATAATCCGTCTTCATGAGTTACCATCCCAGCCAGAGGAGGTACAGGTGATAAAGAAACTTCCAGAGCCTAGTAACGTAAAGACCTCAGAATGATATCTCGGAATGGTGTGCCTTTATCATGCATCCATACTGGATTTCCATGTTAAGGCAGCTTCTCTTTACAAGATTTCGATCCACTTGCTATCGGACTGGACAAATACTCGCTTGAACATGAAATAAAACCTGTATTTTTATTTGCAATGCTAATTTTGGAGTCTTGTTCACCTATAAAGGAATAGAGAATGAGTATAAGGTCGAAAAAGTATAAAATTATGATAACAAATGGTTCAAGGTACTTACAAATCATAGTAACAAAGATAAAAATGTCATCCCCCCCCCAAACCAACCTACAAGGTTGTGGTCATCTTGGTGACTGACATTACAAATGTGCTGGTATTTTTCAAAAAAAATTAACATTTAAATTGTTGTACAATTGTTTCCAACATTGGTGCACAGGAAAGTTTTTAATAGTGGTCATGACTCTTGAGTTTACAGTGGTTTACAGTGATGGGGTGTGCTTCCAGTTGCATTCGAGTGTTCTCTATAGGTTCTTTGTGTACGAAATGTGCTTTCCACCCATCAGTTCTGTATACTTTAAAGCAGGAAACCACTCAAAGGTCGCTCTATATTTGACCTTCAGGTCCATCGAGACCATTCGTCAAAAAGATTTACACGATACACTACCTTAAACCCAAGCAAACCTGCCACACCTTACACACCTACATTGGTTTTGAAGGGAACTGTTGCAGGGGAGTTGCATTGCACATACTATGAAGACCAAGAGATTGAAATTGGACGAATCGTGTACAAATACGTCCACAATGGTTACCCACTAAATATTATCAACCATCTTGTCGACCAGCAATATGAGTGTTATATGGTAAAACTGGATTCACACGAAAATTGCAGGCGAACACCTTCTCGTTCCACACTTCCACCCCCCACCTCCCGCCCAACTGCTGTACTTAACAGCAATCCCATACCTTTCAGGTATTTTACACTCTAATTCAGAAAATTTTCACAAAACATGGGATCAGGTTATTTGCAAGAAAAGTGCACACAATCAATTCTCAAATAAATCTACTCGCCCCCCCCCCCGAACAACAGCAACTTTCAACCCAAACTTCGTCCTCAAAGCTAGTTTAGCAATTCTGGTATGGCAGTATCCACGTGTCAAAACCTTCAAGACTCACTCTGCGACCCGAAAATAGACTCAACCAGTAGGATGGTATACTACATCAAGTGTTACGCATGTCACTTGATGTAGTATACCATCCTTCTGGTTGCGTTTATTTTCGGGTTGCAGAGTGAGTCTTGGTCTCTTGGTATTTACAGTATTTACGTGAGACAATGTAAGAGGTGCTAAGGGGCCCACAAAATTGATCATTGATCATGGAGGGGCCCTATCAAAAGAAAAGAAAAAACATGCAATTATCAAGGACACCAACCACACCGTTTTGGTTAGCCAAACCCAACTCCTACACAAAACAATTAGATAAAATTTGAATGCAACTGGAGGCATACTCCATCATTGTAAACCACTCAACAGTCATAAGCACTATTAAAAACTAACTGTGCACCAACGTAGTAAAAAATGTACCACAATTTAAACGTTAATATTGTTTGAAAAATACCAGCACATTTGTGACGTCATGTACCAAATGGCCATAACCTTATAGGCTGGTTGGGTTTTTATCTTTGTTACTGTGATTTGTAAGTATTTATACTTTATATTTTATACTATTTTATACTTTTTAGACCTCATACTCATTACTTATCACAGACCGTGCAGAGGGAGTGTTGCAAACTGGAATTTGACGAGTATGAGCTCAACTTAGGTCAGCAAGACATCCAGCGGTGCAGATGATACGTACTACAATGATTTTCTTATGCCAATGGACAACCTTTACAGGATCCCACTAGCCACATCTTCTACCAGGTTGCCCACCAAGGACACAACCCATATCCAGAATCTTCAGGCAGGGCAACCCACACGCGATATAGATGCACCAGCAATGGTAACATGTAAAGCATCTTTAGAGGATGAGGAAAGGTTCTTGTTGGGACCGGGCGAAGCAAGTTAAGTGTTTTAGTTTGTTAAACTTTGTAAAATCAGCAAAGTTTTTTTTCATTCCGGTGAGAAACCATTTAAATGCAATGAAATACGCAGGAATTTTGTAAGTTTAACAAAAACTCAAAACATGTGTGCGTGTAACTAATGAACTTTCATACTGATGGAAAACAGTAAAAATGTGAATATACAATAGCCAGTAAGAAAAACATCGAAATGGAAAATAAAGATTGTGTATAAATATGTTTGTCGGGATGTATCGACAGTTTTGAAAACAGTTAGTATACTAGTTCTGATGTCACCTTCAAGGTACGTGCAGGCCAGATGTCATTTTCGTAAAACTTTGTACTAGTTTTAGGAGTTAAATAAATTCACAAAAATGGAAAAAAACTGTAAACTAATTGTAGGCTGGGAGATTCAAGGTGTTACATAAAGCTAGATCTTCATTTGCCTGAGCAAAAACTTACGTCTGTTCATGATCAGCAGATCTCAACACGAAGCCAACACTTCGCGGTACATCTTGCTATTATGTCAGCTGCTGCACACCTGTCCAGTTGCTCTCTAAACACGGGAATTGGCCGACCACCAGCAGCTATGTAGTGATCGAGACCAACCGTTCAACCAGTTTGAACCAATCTCATGCAGTTCAAACAGGCACGTGACGTAAAACCTTGGCAGGAATCCTCTGCTACAGTGGGTATAAAAGCTGACTGGAACAGCGCGTCGACAACTTGGTCATTAGCGCCAATCTCAGTCACAGTGCAGTGGTCCGGGTGTGTGGTGCAGTGGCACTGAAAGGTAGAACCTCTGGAACTGATCTGAGTCGGTACAAGTTTAGGCCTGGTTGCCGATGCCTAATATATAATACTATGAATGTAATCCCCTAGCAATGAAGTAACGAGTGAATTAGGAATGAGCCAACTCAAATCTAATTGTCCACTCCCTTAGCACCTTACAGAAGTATCAGTTACTTTTTCCCAAAATGTGAAAGCATTCGAGCAGTAACATGACACATTTAAACCTAAGCAACTACACAATATAATTTTGTAGATTACCTGCAGAAGTCTACATAGTTTCAAGTAGCAAACAAAAAAACATCTACTTTCTGAAATAGATGCACAAGCTGTAATATTCAGCATCTTAACAACATTTGTGTATTGAGTTGTTAAAGTTCATCATAAAAACCCCTATAAGGGTAAAGAGACCCATCAAGGTTTCGCCAAAGTAAGTAATGATATCTGAGACAAAATGGCTGCCACCAAGTTGTGGTCCGAACCGTGATCACTCAAGATTAACTGACAATCACAGTGGTGTCAGTTAAGATAGATTGATAAGGGTTCAGAGAAAAACTTGGGGGGCAGCCAGTTTGGCTCTGACATCACGGCTACCTATAGCAAAAATTTGGTGGGTCCCTTTACCCTGACAGGCTTTTTGTATGATATCAAACCTTTTGGTTTTTTGGTTTTGCTTTTGTGTAAGTAGTGAGTTTGAGGTCCTTATGAAAATATAATTGTAAATCGTTTCTTGTACAGCCTAAAGAAAATCGTCACTTTGGTACAATTAATGATCGCCTATTAATTATATTTCACATTTGATTGTAAAACAGAAACAAGTGAGCACGATAAGTTAATTTAGTTTGGGCCTATTTAGATCATTTTTTTCTGTTTTTTTTTATTACGAGCAGTAACCCTTCACGGATTTTCCTCCCCATAAACAGTTTAGTAGACAATGAGCTACTTAAAATATAACATTTAGATTTTATTGTGAAACGGAACCAATAAGTTAACCGATGGCGTGTTCCCAACTATCACGAAAATAGCATTGTAAATGGTTACAATCTTTGGAGTTAAAATCTCCCCAAACCTCAAAACACAAAAGGCACCTAATGGTGTCAAAATATGTTAACTTAATGTCAAATTTCAAGCACATCGGTTACATAAATTATTTTATCAATGTGGAATTAGCTAGTAATTACTAGTAATTAACATGAAATCAAGGATGTTGAGGTACCTTTTTCATGTTGAAATCTTTTAAGCACAGCTCTGTCGACACAGGACTTTCTTTTGGCTATTCTGTAAACCTCGTCAATCTATAAAATTTCCAAAGCTTTCTGTCTCATTAATACTTAGTATTCAATGCCAGAAAGCGCTGGTTTAATGTCTCTGGTAAGAGAAGCAGTAGCTAGCCTTCGACCAAATACTCATAATGGCCTGATTTGAACAACAACAATCAGATGGCAACAAATAGATGCCATGGAGAGCCAAGTCCTAGCGTGCTTCTAGATCTACGGAACATATTTTAGAGCGTTTTGCCGTATAGGGATCCACACTCTCTTAAAGTGGATAAAAGTTATCTTGTGTTTTATAAATTCCACCACATTTATCTTATACAAAATCTTTTTTT
>JAHWFP010170803.1:0-13286 GCA_023313725.1 Lithobius niger
AAGTCTCACGTACGCGAGGACGTCCCTATATCCAGTCCCAGTCACTGACGTTTGTGTTTAAGGTAAAACCATATTTTTTCTACTTTATTAGTTTAAATAAGATATAGCGCATAAAATGCGGTATTCGCTTGAGTCTCGTAGGTTTTTAAGTGTGTTTAGAAGGTGTCAGTAGGCTAGTTTTCGTACCGTCGGAACGAAAGGTTGTCGGGGGGTTCGGCTTGGACTATTCATTCGTGGGTGGGGGTTGGGAGGGGGCTAGCATCGTACGCGAGGTTTGGTTTTTTTTCGATTTAGTGCGGAAAATGTCGCCAGGTTATACATGTGCTGTTCGCTTGAGTATCGTATGTTTTTAGGTGTATGTAGGTGTGTTTACAAGTGTCGGTAGCCTAGTTTTAGTACTGTCGGAGCGAAACGTTGGCAGATTGGGCCATTCTTACATGGGTGGGGTTCTAGCATAGTAGCCTATGCGAGGTTTCTTTTTTTTTTTCGTGTTAGTACGATAAATGTCGCAGGTTGCAAATGTGCTTATTTATGTTGGTTGAATTTGTGTTGTGTACGGTAGTTTTGCAAAGTATGTCACGTGGTAGAGCTGTGGTTGTGTAGAGCGCGGAAAAAGTGTTAGATTATCAAAAAAAGTGTGGGTTATGAAAAAAAGTGTGGGTTATCAAAATTAACCCACGGTCTCGTGTGTGGATTTTCAGATTAACCGTATATAACGGCTACACTTTTAGCACTGGGATGTGTTGGCGTGGCGTCACCACCGTGCATTAAACATACATATTTTCGGAAATCACCATGAAGTTATTCAAATTAATCTTGGGGTAGTTTTGAATCTTTTTAGTACCTGCAACTCTTTTGATGCTTAGAGATCGTTGCGATTCGTTAGAATCTTGGGGCCAGTTTGGATCTTTTTAATTTCTAAGACTCATTTCATGTTTCAGGTTCGTTGCGATTCGTTTGAATCTTGGGGTTGATTTGAATTATTTTAATATCTATGAGTTTTTATGCTCAAGGATCGGTGTGCATCGTTTGAATCTTGGAGTCATTTTGAATCTTTAATTTCAACGAATCACTTTATGCTTTGGATTGTTTCGATTCGTTTGAATGTTGGGGATCGTCTTGAATCGTTGAATCTTTCTTATCTTTTGAAGCCAAGAGGGATCACTGTTATTCGTTTAAATCTTGTTGGTCGGTTTTAATCTTATTAAAACTCGGAACTACTTTTTTAAACTTTAGGAAGTACCATAGGATTCTTTTGAATTTTGTTTTATATTTACGAATATTTATAATGTAGCAGATAAGCACATGGCAGTTTCGCTGGGGCTGTGTTTTAAACACCAGCCTTGTTACTGGCTTGTTTGAAGCGTTTCCTGCATTTTGAACGTGGAAATTCTGTTATGACAATACTGAACCTTTTGGGATTAGCTTGATATTTGTTATTTTTTTAGCTTTTTCAATGCGGCGTAATTTGTGCAGCTTCATTTGATACTTGCGCGTATTTTGCAATTTTAGTCTTCTGTGCAGAAAACGCTGGGAAGACTATAACAACCACTTTGTCCGTCGGCTTTTTCAGGTGGTGCTAAGTCAAGTGGGCTTTAAAAACACGGCAAATTAAAACATCGTTGTTTTCCTTACACCTAATAAGTTTTCTCGACACAGTTCAATGAAATAATAACATTTGATCGTCGGATTTAACTACTACGAGAAGACACGCAACCTTAAAAAAACAAAAGGATTTCGTTAGCGACACAGATTAACATCGCGACACCGTGTTGCATGAATGAAAGGCTTACTTTCTAGCCCCATTCTCCGTTAGTTTCTACTTACGAAATTAAAACGGCAGGTAAAAATTAGGCATAAAAGCTGACAATTGCGCAAAAAATCCATGACTAGGCCTTTTTTAGCTGGCAATTATGGTGTTTACTACTTTAGGTTATATAATACTGTTGCAGGTCGTGATAAAGGTGCGCACCTCAACATTTTCGTTGGTGGTGGTCCGAAAGTGTCTGGAAGTGACCGACAAGTGACCCCCATCATCTGTGGAAGTGTACCAGATAGAGACCTTTTCATCATTAGATTCAGCATCCAAAAATTAGTTGAAATGAATAAATGAAACCGGAAGTATGACGCGGAAATGTCCTGAAAGCGTGGCGGAAGTGTACAGAAGACCGGTTGCGACTGCAGCTGCTTGTTTTTAGCTTTACTTGTATGAAAAATCTGTTTCACTTTAGAGTTGTAAGAATAGACGGCGCTATGTGTAGGCTATGACTTCTCAGCCAGCCGATGGATGTTAAAGTCTGCCACGTGATGGATGTAGACAGAGAATACAGCTTCAATAGCGAGCAAAGAAGTAAAACTAACCATGTACCAATTATCACCCATATTCACAGTACAGATTAGCATAATAAACAATAGCACCGATAGAAAGGAATGCAGAAAAGCATTCGAAAGATATCATCAGAACAATCACAGCACAACAGTACATTCAAAACAATTGTAAATATGTAAAGAAATTCCCATGATACAAATTATTCGTTACAAACGTATTAAAATAAGGGCACAAATTCAAGATTCATCACGAAGTTCGGAGTAATTGCATACAGTAAAAAAAATCTCCAAAGATCAAAACGAGCCAAAAACGACAATAACCGATGACAAAGATCCCCAAACGTATTAAGAGTCGTAGATATTAAAAAATTCAAAACGAGGCCCCCCCCCCCCCCAGATTCAAATGAATTGCTACGAACCCCAAGCTTAGAGAGTTGTAGTTATAAAATAAGATTCAAAATGACCACACGGACCAAATGATTCATGCCAATCCCAAAGTATAAAAGTCAAGGATATTTCAAAAATTCAGAATTACCAAAATATTCAAACGAATAACCTGAAACGTAAAATAAACGTACCCCAAGATTCAAACGAATCGCAACAATCCCTAAGCAAGAAAAGAGTTCTAGACAGTAAAGAGATTCGAAATGACCTCAAGATTCAAACAAATCACAACAATCATTTTCTAAGTCTCAACAATCTTTATTAATAAAATCGAGTTGACGCGTCAGATGGACGCAACGAGACGGCCACACGACGGCACGACGGCCGCAAGTACCAACAGGATAAACAGTCGTAGCGCCATCTCTTGATAGTCAACGCAAGCGAACGAAACAATATGCACGACCGGGATTTAGTGGGCTATACTTGCGTGAATGTATACCACGAACCGTTGTCTCAGCATCTACGGCAGCTATCGTTAGACGCCTACAGTTATACAGTTATTATTTACGACAAGTCAGTTCAAGCTGTACGGCTTTGTTAGCAGTTGTGTTGTAAACAAAAGACAGCATCTAATTTTTAAGTTTAAAAAGAAGCAATCGGGATTTTGAGTAAGAAACTGCTCGGTGTTTTAGCAAAAAAAAAATGCTTGGCTATTTCAGTGACTTGAGTGATCAACGTGGTAACTGCATAGCGTTATGGTCATGGTTATAACTGCATAGCGTTATGTCATGGTTATGTTCTGTATGACTTTGTAATCTGAATAAAGTTTTTAATTCGTAATCACATCATCACTCCTCAGTACTTACGCGTTGGTTGCATAGTGCAAGTGCAAGCGATGCGAAGCCAAAAGATTTTTTTTTTAAATTAACAACACACGGGTTTTCCTTTTATTCATTTTTTGCCAGGCCTTGTAAAACGTAGCTGTTCCCATGGCTTAACATTGGTATTTTGTTCTTTAAGGCTTAATTGTAACAAAGGTGTTTATTTCCATTTTGCCCCCACCTCGGCCCCACTTTACTGAGGGAGACGACTGATGACTTTTTATTATTTCTTTCTGCCCTTTTTCCGGTTTGGTAGTAAAGTGGTGGCGTGTGACGTTACAAATTTAGTAGCTCCCAATATGCCGAAGAATATGCCGATGTCTGCGGTCTGTGTCATTAACATATCCCTCCGCATTTTCCCTATCCCGCAACCCCGAATCAGAAAAAGGTTTTCCATTCCGCCCCCCCCCCCCCAAAAAAAAGACCATTCATTCATTTTCCTTTTTGTCAACTTTTTTCGGCTGTACCTGTCTTCTTACTACTCTCCCCCCCCCCCTCCAGTTGTAACTGAAAATTAATGTTGACTGGTGTAAATAAATATTTTCTCTGGGTGGGGGCAAATTTTATGCTTCCCTGCTAGAAAACGTATGACCACTTCGTTTGTGCTGGCTACTTTATTTGTACTGTACTGCACAAGAACAGCAGCAGTGCCAGCAACATTCAAGTCAAATGTCAATAAATCGCAACACATGGCAACGCCAACACAATCAGTGTTGCAGCTAGCATTTTTCAAAGGAAGGGGTGCAAGAGTAAAATATAGGCCCCCAAAGCTAAAGAATTTTGGGTTCATGATTGTGGCCTATTTTATAGTGGTTTTTGCTATGTTAGCCTAAGTTATCAGGCTCCTAGCTAACTACAGATGCAGAGGTATGAACCCCCTTCCCAGCGAGTGTGGGTACAATGATAACAGGGGGTTGAGTGCCAACACTGACCTTTACAGCCTTTATTAAACATACAGGCCACACATCAGGTTACAGGAAGTGGCTGTGGTGGCCAGCAAGTACAACTAAAGGGCCTCAGTAATGGAGGCACACCCACAAAACGTAGGACACAAGTTTTATGTAAAAACATTCGGCCACCTGCTTTAATTTTGGACGCCCTTGCCTTCTGGGCCTGGGTGCCTTGCACCCTTCGCATCCCCCTTAATTACGGCTCTGAACGCAATCAATCACTTTACTGCCACTTACATATAAAGAACTGCACCAAACCAACCCCGTGATGGAAACATCACGGAATCTTTACAACACCCGTGCGTAGCACGGGCTTACATCTAGTGTTACTCATAAAAAAGAGCTGTAGATTTTAAAACGATTCAAAACGACTTCAAGATTCACTCGAATCACAACGATCCTCAAGCATAAAAAGAGTTACAGACATTAAAAAAGATTTAAAACGATGCCACGATTAAAACGAATCCTGACGACCCATAAGCATAAAAGAATTCTAGAAGATGAAAAGATTACAAACGACCCAAGATTCAAACGAATCTGAATTATCCCCAAGCATAAAAATAGTAGTTGTAGATATAAAAAGATTCAAAACGACCCAAGGTTCAAACAAATCACAGTGATTCCCAAGCATATAAAGAATCCTAGATATTAAAAAAATTCAAAATGATTGCCAAGATTCTAATCAATCGCAACGATCCGATCCCTAAGTTTGAAAAGGGAAGAAAGATTCAGGGATTCAAAACGGCCTTCGATATCCAACATAACCCCTAACGTTCAAATGATTCAGAAGAATCCATCGATTCCCAATGAAGGAAACTATCACAAGAAGACCATCTTGTGTATACATGAAGAGCACCTTGTATATACAAGAAGAGCATCTTGTATATACAAGAAGAGCATCTTGTATATACAAGAAGAGCATCTTGTGTATACAAGAAGAGCATCTTGTATATACAAGAAGAGCATCTTGTGTATACAAGAAGAGCATCTTGTATATACAAGAAGAGCATCTTGTATATACAAGAAGACTATCTTGTATATACAAGAAGACCATCTTGTATATACAAGAGCATTTTTCTTCATGTCGCTTACAGGGCTCCGTATAATTGCGACCGTTGCACTGTCCCCAACAGCTAAACACACACAAGACTAAGAGACATTGCGACAAACAAACAAAACCGGAATTCGGTCGGAAATTCGACGTCAATGCCATCGCTCCCTCGGTTAATTAGTCTTTTTATTTTCTTGATAACAGTGCAATAATATCCGATTCGTCGTTGCCTCTTTATTTATTCGTGTGCCCATTTATTTGGGTGCACTTAGGCTTTCTATCAACATCGGTGTAGCGGTGCTTTTTATTCATCCAACTTGTTCTTTATAGAAATGCAGTAAAGGTTTACAAATCATAACATAATGGAGCTGGTGCCATTTTTTTATGTTTTAACCTTTTACACACGTCATTTTGTAAACAAGGAGCAAATTACAGCTCCTTGTTCACAAAATTTAAAATGTTGTGTGGGTTTTAGGGTATATGAGAGTTCGTACCTTGTCAGAGGGCAACTCTTTCTTCTTTACGACGTCTTCTCAAAAAGTAAGACAACTTATGTTACTTCCTCAACAGAAGCTTTATACTTTTACTTTTTGTGTTCGTAAGTTTAAACTTCATCTTAAAGTAACTTTTTGATTTTCTTTTCTCGCTTACAGGGTTAATATCATCGTATCCGGTTACGAGATGAGCCAAGAAGTGTTTGTCAAGAATTCGGACAATTTTACGGGTGTTGTTCAAGATTTTAATGTTTTGAATTACATACTTCAGGCAGACAAAAGTAAGGAAATTGACTATTTCCAATCTATTTATGTTATTGGAGTTTGGTGTTCAAAGGTTGATGGCTTCCAGTCGTTGAGTGCAAGCCTCAACTCCCCAAAATACGCTCGTGCTCATGTCGATTATGGCAGAGTAAAATAATTGTCGGTCTCCCTCCCGAGATGACCTTCACAGTTGAATGGACGTATACTTGTCAATTCCTTTTTTCCCACAATACTAGGGAAACACCGACCAGAATCGTGAAAAATCTCCAAAAATCCAAACGTTTGACTCGTTTTGCAGCCACACATGACAGCATGCCATTAATTGCGAGTTCCCTATCATGCCGACCACAATCCGACATTCAGGTTGGACACAATGACCGATTGTGTTCAGCCTGAATGTGGAATTGGCATGTTATTGGACTCACTATGAATGGCTTGTCATATGTGGCTGTAACTTTGACGTGTATTTCTTTGGATGTTGGGATTTGTTTCGTTCCGTTCGGGATTATTAAGAGATTTTTGGATTTCTTTTTCATGCTTTTCAGCTACTAAAAAAATGAACGAGATAATAGACACACTTTTCACTATTTTAATCGGTCAAAGAATCAAGTTTGAAATTTAAACAGTGGCGTGCGCAGATCTCTCGTGAAGGCACGGACCAACCTTTGGTAAAAAAAAAAAAAAAAAAAAACTCACGATCAATTTCGGGGGTAGACATTTTCAAGCGCACTCTAAATTTCCCCAAGAAGGTACCGTAAGCACGACGAAAATTCTCCCTTGTTTCCCCTAGAGCAGCATAGGCTTTGCGTGCCAAAGCCTCTTTTAGATGTTTAGAATGTGTCCCTTGTGCCTTTTGTTAGTTCAAGGATTTTATTGGAGCCAATAAATGTATAAGAGTTCAGAGGGCTAGCGAACTCGAATCCTATCAAAGAAATGATTTCCACCCGAAACAATATAATGCCTAAGTTATGCAAGTAAAACCTAGTTTTCAAAAACTGTTCCTCTTGCAAAGTAGGGAAATGACACCGACCAGAAAGGATACCACTAACTTTCTCCTCCCAGCCGCAATCACTCAGAAGCCCAAAAAAACAGTGATTCGGGTATTAGTTACGATTGAGGGAGGGCAGTTGAAGCCAGGAACTTGGTGGCAACCTTTCTTTAGGGTGATACACCTGCTTTGAAAGGGAGACACTTTTTCGTAAATTGGCAGAGATTTTTGGTGCATATCACTACTTTCCAAGGTGGAAGCTTTTTGAAAGCATAACAATTTTGGGTGGATATCACTACTTTGCAAGATGGATGCTTTTTGGAAGCATGGCATAATTCTTACAATCTTTGAATAAGGGTGGATATAACTATTTGTAAGGTGGATACTTTTTGGAAACATGTGGGTACTCGCTACAATATTTGGTTTTGGGTGTATGCTGTAGGTACTGCCACCCCTGGACTTAAACAAGCTGACATCCCCAGTCTTCCTTTATCGGGCCCTTGCAAATAGATTCACCAGAAGCTTATAAAGAGGTCCGTTAGGAGGCAGTACTGTTGGAATTACATTAGCTGCAAATTGACCGAGTGAATTAAACTTTTGATTTGGTTAAACAGTAGATTACACTAAATCAGGTTTCTGTACTTCCTATGTTTCGTGTACTCCTTATTTTCTTAACGTTCTGAATTCCCAGAGTTCTTCGACGTTAAAGTTTAGAGTGCGATAAGCATCATAATCAAATCATTGAATCTATATATTCACCTAAAATTCACCGAAAATGCAGTTAAGTTTTAAAAAGATTCTCCCAGTGTGGTAACCATTAAGGACCTAAGAAATATCCCGCCTGCCATTGTTTAATGCCAATGCCCCGTTTAGGTTTTTACAAAGTTCATCAAGCTCCTGCGAGTGAGATGTCCAAGAGTGTTCAAAAGTATTCAGAGTAAAAAACAAATCCACCACCGTTCTATGGATTCCCATTTTCTCTCTGTTTCAACAAACTCTGTCTACCTCACACGATGTTAACCCAGTGCAGGTGACTTAATCAAGCACGGAAAGTTAGGACGAATAGCAGTTTTGGAAAAAGATCTATTAATGAACACAAATTATGAAAAAACACTTGACCAAACAACAAATAAAAAATGGAAATTCAAGTTTATTGCGTGATCATCCAATCTTTTAATTGTCTTTTTAAAGTGGAATATTTATCAATAATAAATAATTTTTTGGGTAGAGTGTTAAATACAAATGGCAAAGAGTAATTACTGTTTCGTTTTCCATAAGTGTTTCAAACAAGTGGTAGTTTTAATTGTAATGTTGTTCGTCGTTTAAATATTACAGTTTTATCAAGGGAGTTAAACATATAAAAGAAGTTCTTTAATACAATTACATAGTTTCTTAATTTTAAAATATCTTGGATACCATAAACTTGAAAAATTTCCTTAGTTGAACTGGATTTATTACGATTAAATAGAATTTTAATAACCTTGTTTTGGATACTTTGCAGTCGTTTAATTAAGTAATCTGGCGCAAATCCATAAATTTCGATACCATATCTTAAATGAGATTCAATCCATGCATAGTAAAGAATTGTTTTATTTTTAGTATTTAGTATTGGACTTATCTGATATAATTTCGGTAATATACTTCTAATTTTCTTAATAAGCAGATCGATGTGCTTCTCGAATTTAAAGTTTTGATCAATGGTTAAACCTAAATATTTTGCTGAATTTACTTCCGTAATTGGAAACTCACCTTCATGCGTCTTAAGGATAATCTCATCCTTATGCTGTATTGCCTTATGTGAAGTTTTGATGTGCATGAATACAGTTTTTTCTTCAGAAACATAAACAGCATTTTTTGCACTCCAATTTGAAATTATGTCAAATTGTGTCTGTAAATTATCCATCATTTTTTTATAGTCAACATGAATAGATAATAAAAACACATCATCTGCAAAGGTATGTATATTATCTTTTTCAATATTACAGTCAATGTCATTTATATATATGAAAAAAATAGTGGTCCTAGGACGGATCCCTGTGGAACGCCATCGTTGCATATTAGGATAATAATAAAAATAATAATAATAATAATAATAATAATAATAATAATAATAATAATAATAATAATGTAATTTACCACTACTAAGTGGATGGTTGCCGGAAGGGGTGTGCGCCACTAATAACGTACCATTTAAAAAAAAGAAGAGTAAGTCGTTCAAAGGTATATTAATTGTAGGAGGAGGAGGCTTGTGAACCGATCCTGAGGTAAGGGCGAAGGTCTTCTGTCATGAGCTCCCGCCGGAATCCGGACTCAGTGTTTGCGCTCACAGTCCCAGAATGCAGAGCATTCCAGGCTTTTACCACGCGTACAGAGAAAAAATGTTTCCTGCAGTCAAGCCTTGAACCTTGGGTCGCAAGTTTCCACGAATGGCCTCTGGTAACCTGTAAGAGGGGTGCCAGTTCAAAGAATGGTAAATCCACCTTAATCAGATTTCGCAATGTTTTATAAGTAAGAATGAGATCAAAGCGCAATGTACGTAATTCAAGCAGCTCGAGTGAGTCGTTCCATATGGTCCAATTCACGAAAGCCAGAGAGTCCCTTGGTAAATCGTCTCTGCACCGATTCACCGGTCAATATCCTTAACAAGATACGGCGACCAAACTGGTGTCGAATATTCAAGAACTGGACAGACAAAGACCCTGAAAACCCAAATTTTAGTATTTATGTCCCCAGACGTAAAACATCTGTTAACAACAGCCAAGCGTCTGAATGGTTTATTTCACTTCTTTTATGTTAACTTTAGTAGCTCACTCTCACTCAGTCTCTTTTGGTTTTCAGCTGTTTTTCAAGATGAAGGTGAATCGTGGAAAGAACAACGTCGTTTCTTTACGGGCTGTCTTCACGAATTTGGTGTTGGAAGAATAAGGACCGAAAAGAATATCCAAAACGAAGCCGAAGTTAGTCGTATTTTATTGAACAATTGTGTCTTTATCTGAGTTATATTGCACATTGTCCTTCATTGAAGCTGGTTTGCAAAGGAGTGACCACCTACATTATTGTCAACTGGGCTTTAAATTCCGGCCATGTCATGTGGGAAGTCACATTTACATGGGATACTCTTATTTTAGACAGTTACAAAATGCAATTATTTCCATAATCGGGGATGGAGCCGGATTCTGGTGTGCGCTAAGGGAACGGGAAGTGCTGTACCAATTTTTTCTTATAAAAGTACATTTTTTGCCCTAGTGTTAAAAAGAACTTATCTACGTCACTCCTTTTTAGCAATGGAAAACAGTCGCCCAAACCTCCAAAATGTTTCACTCCCTTTCTTATTAAATTACATAAGAAATAGTTCAAGTATTAGAAAAAAACAGTATTTCAAGGTGGAAAAGGGGGAAGGGGAGTGGCAGCTTCAACATCCGCACCATACCGGATCCATCCCTGGACCAAATCCAAAATTATACTATGAAAACTCGGTAATGCTTTTCTTATCCCCTTTTTGCTGCTTATTAGCAATAGACCTTTATTTTATAAATTCATATGTTGGTAGTTTATGAATGAAATCAAAACTGCTTTTGGTAGTAAATAAAATTTTCAGAAGTTTGTAAATAAATAAGTGTAGGTTTGCGTCTTTGTTTAAACACTACTTCATCAATCTGTTGAATTTTTGACATCAGTAAGATTGAAAATTTTTGTTATTCATTGCAATTACTCGTTTTGTTTTCAGATTGTGCTTCAAACATTACGTGAGTTTAAAGGAAAACCCGTTGATTTTATCAATTCAAATTTTCTTCGTCTCATAACTTTCAACATCATTTCAACTGTCACCTTTGGACGAAGATTTGATTATGACGATCAAAGACTACTGAACTTTCTTGGACACAGTGACGAATTTTTGTCAATCTTTGTGGAGGATATTGTGAGGCTGGACAATTATCCTCTTCTAAGGTAAGGAAAGTTAGATTCATATGACTATTCTGTTTGAAGCCATGAGCCAGAATGTCAAATACCGAAAATAGCCATCAAAGAAGACCAGTAGTCGTATCAATAACTTACAAAGCTAAGGGAAAGTACGGTAGTATTTAATTGGTTGCATCGTTCATACAGACTAAATACAAAATTTACGAGTAGGGTTTACTGTAGTGTCTCTCTCCTCAGCCAGGTGGCGCTCCCATCTAATTATGCTGACAGGAAGTCAGCTGACCGAGTCAATAAATACGGCGGCTCAATTATTGGGAATATCTGTCCGTAACTGTACCTACTATCATATGGTTCAATGGTCCACTTCTATCAAATCGTGTTAGCACCACAACATAACAACTGGCGACGAGGATGGGATAAAATTTTATCACCGTATAACTCCCAGGGCCTCTTCAAACCAAGACTACAGAAATATCCCTCAATGTCCCGAGATAACATAGGCAGTTGAAAAGGACGTTAATCCGAATATTTCTCTTCAGTGATGCGATGGTACAAACAGAGCACTGGAATTTCTCATCACGTGATTATGTCTGTTTGTTAGTCTGAATGTCTCTTTCCACGATCACTTTCGAATACATTTGTCCGATTCCGTTCAAGTTTCTCTACCCTATTTGTGGATTTAAGTTTGTTAATCATTAAAATTGGGCAAGAGGGAATTTTCACTCTTAAAGATAAAAATTAATAATGCATCATGACACCGACGATACTCAGGAAAATTAATACGAATTAATATACGATTAAAAAGCTTTATACATAAAGCGTCATCTAAAAACATACCTGTCGTGTCTTTTCGTTAACGGTTGAAATCCATGATAGAAAAACTCATACTACACACGGCCATCACAGTTTTCCACTAATTTTACAAAATTAAAAATTGAAATAAATTAGCATGTTGCTGTGTGGAACCAAAACCTATTGGTGTCACGAAAAATGCAAGCATTGTAAGTACAGCGGTTAATGTGGAAGTAAAAGCTTTCCAAAGCATTCTTGCTTCCACTTCGCAGCTGAAATTGAGACAGCATACACTTAGGTTTTCTTTTCACATTTTATTGTTTGTTTTATTTTTTCTGGATCGCAATTTGCAAATTTGTTTTAGTGTTTTTACTTAATGGGGTGAAACGTACGTTAATCAATGTATCAACGAGGCAACCAGTTGAAAGATTTCGAATTTTTTCTGTTTATATGTGATCAAGACAAGTGTTATTATTTTATAAAATTCGTCAAAAAGAACAAGTTTCGCAGATGTGCAACCAAATCATGTCCTCCACCAACTCGTAAAGTCATTAACGACAGAGGGTTTCCCATAGGGTACAGTATTTTTACACATATCTTCTTCTCATTTCCAAAAAATATCTCCAATCATTATAACAAATTATTTACGAGAACAGAATGTAAACTCTACAACATGTCTACCGTATGGTTAAAACATCAGTTTCTTGTGCGAATCTGATGAAGCTAAGCTGGATCCTCGTTTTAGATGTAATTCTCACTTCCCCCAGGTGTTTTCATGTGTTAAAATCATCGAGACGAACACAAGCAGCTGTAGCCGAAAAGGTCATCGGAAAATCAGGCTTTAAAGTTGCAACTGGATACTCCATCGATCTCTTGGGAGACAGCTAGGAGTATTCGACTGGCTGAATGTAACATACAAGAACAATGGTAGGAAGTGAGAATTTCACCTACAACGATGGTGCTACTTAGCTGAGGACGACTTAGATTCTCGGGGAACAGGGGAAGAAAGTGAAAGGTCCTTTTTGACTTCGGTCAGTGTATCCCTGCGCAAAGCCCCTGGCTTCATGCCCTGTCTGATGCTCATGGGTTTCATGTAGGTTTGTTCAGCCCATATGTTTTACCATTTTGATTTTCATCCAGGTATTTACCTGAAAGTTGGACGGGATTAGATAAAATCCAGGAATACAAAGAGAAGACATTTTCTTTTTTGGAGGGAATGATTAAAGAACACCA
>JAHWFP010170818.1:0-15813 GCA_023313725.1 Lithobius niger
AATAAAAAAATAAAATCCGCCCGCCCGCACGGATTTCTTGAGAAAAATGCCCGAGAACCAACTTTCTTTTTTTAAGTGGCCTAAAATGGCTTTTGTTTGCTGAAAATAAGCCTAGGTTCGTTCAAGCTGTCGTAACTCAACGCAATGCACGCCGCTATCTCTGTCAGGTCGGTCGGGTTAGAAGCTGGGAATTCCGATTCTCGTTTGCACGCCTGCTTTGAATGATGTCACCAACTTCGGAGTCACTGCCTCTATTCCTCGAATAAACTTCTCTGTTTCAACGACCTTTTTGAAACGATTCAGTATTGCGAGCTACGATTGGTTCGTTCTTGCCACGTGACCACTGATCGTGATTAGGCCAGTCTTAAGTGACGTCACTCGAAGCGGGTCAAGGTTTCTTGCGGACAGCCGGCTCAGGATCGCGATGACGGCCGAAAATGGATCGCATTCGACGATCGCGAATGCCACTTAAATAAAACAACTTTAAACTACTTGCACAGTATTAAAAACATAAAAAAAAATGTTGGTAGCAGAAACCGATACTGCAATGGAAGAATAACCAGTGGATGTTATCATTTCAAGGTCTCCTGGGTACTGCAAATTGAACATTTTCGTAAACGCATTTACGTTGTCGAAATTTGTTTTTAATTGTGAAAAAATAATACGATGGTCCCTGCTCCCTAGTATATTTTTGTACAATAACTTGCAATATAATTATGACGTCTGAAATATACCCATAGACTGCATAATTATTTTACTAAGATTTATTTTATTGAGGCATGCAACAAGTTTAAGGGTTAAAGCTGCCTAAATTGCAGTTTTTATTAAACGCAAATAGCTAAACGTTTAAACGGTCAACATACGGTTAACCGTTTAACCGTTTGAACGGAACAACCCTACTCATATCATACATTTCATCGTCTTCTATGTCTTCTTTCACTGATTGACGGAATAAATACTCTTTTTCAAAGTTCATCACCCGTTTGTTCGTGATGTGCTAATTTTCGAAAGACAATTTTAAATTTCACGACGTCTTTCTTCTTCAGGCTTTTTTGTTGTCGTTCGTTGGCTGTCCTCACATCGTAGTGCTTGATTTGTGGAGCCTCTTGAGTTCGGCGCCCGCGACCACTGATCTCGATGGCGTGGGAGGTGTGCGTTGTTGGCGTTGTTGTTGGCGGCGTTGTTGATTTTCCATTTTTTTATCTAGTAGGCTCTGGATTTCTGGGTGGACTAGCTGGTTGATGGTGGGGTGTGAAGGAGGTTGAAGGTTCATTAGAGGGATATTTCTTCTTTCTAGATGATTTATGGAAATTGATTCAAGGGCTCTGAGGTGGCTGTCACTGCTTGAGTTGGAGGTCAGGAGAGTGGTGGTGCCTTCCCAGTTTATGGAGTGCTTTGTGCTGTCGTGGTGGGCTCCTATGCCATTGGTGGTGTCTCCTGTCCGGGTGGCTGTGATGTGGTCCAGTAAACGCACGTGTACTCCTCGTGTACTCCTCGTCTTGTCTCTCCCACGTAGATGGCTGGGCACTCACTACATGGAATTTTGTACACTGCTGCCTTGGTTTTGGGGCAGTGTGGCGCCAAGCCACAAGCAAATCTTACGTTGACAAGCAAATCTTTCAGCACATAAGCCTATGTAGCAGTGAACGATGTTCTCAGAGAATATTTTAAAATGCATGATTGGCACTCCATAAGTCGTATTCATTTCAGGAAACAAATTTCATATTCCATTAATTTTCAGGCTACTACTGGCACATTACGTAGTTGGCTGGCTGTTATTCTATTCGCTGACACCTTTCAACGGTGGTCTCCAACACCCGTTTAACAATCACTCCACGTACACCAACCAAACACTTCTTCCCGGCCACGCTCTGGCCGCGGAACATACAATGCTAAGGCCTTCAACGCTAAGCCTAAAAAGTCACCCGGTGACCAGGATTTTTTTTTTTTTTTTTAATTCTGATTGAAACTTAGGTAACCTGGTATCTTAAGTTGGTTCTTTCTGTTCAGATTGTGGTAGTAAATGTCTGAACTATTTCAAACTGTGACTAAACCTAATGTCTGCTGGATAATGTATATGCAAGACAGCTCATCTCTTAAGTAACCTTTTGCAGGTCACTTTTTTTATTTTGCTGAAATAAAAGTCACCAGGCAGGGCCTGAGAACCGACTATTTTTTTTATGTGTGGCCTAAAGTAATTGTTTTGTTTAGTATCGCATGCCCATTTACATCCATGCGTATGAGCCAATGACAAAAAACGCCTCGTCGGCTGGTACACTACAAGCTGTGGGAAGAGCGCACTATCAGGCCGCTCCCCCCTGCCATCATAATGAAACGATCCACTGCGTTCCTGCATATTCTCTATCCATCAAAGCTCTCCTTCCGAGCAGAACTAAAACCACGGCATCCTTTACGTATGCCTTTCGTTCCTTCCATAACTATAGCAAACGTGCCCTCGTACAGCGCCCTATGAGTTATAGTGTAACATTCAAGACTTTGTTTGCCTTTCGTTCATTCCACAACTACCATACAGCAAACACGCTATCGTATAGTGGCCTACAAGTTAGCGCCTAACTCCGGCGTGATCATGCAACTCTCAAGGCATTGTTTGCCTTTCATCCCAACGCACAAATAACACAGAATTATCATATAATTCTTACACAATTTCGTAGTGAAAGCTTTCTCAATAAACAAGCAAGTCAAAGTTTACTCACTGGTCTGGCCGACCGCCGCAAACTGACCAAAGTGACCAGCCTTCTTTGCAATCTTCCCATAAGATGGAAAACCACACAACCTCGACCCAACTTGAAACGACGCCAAACCTTAGATAAGTTTGCCCGTAAATGGAAATAAGGCTGCACTATATTGCAGGCACCTGTTCATAAGTTCGTTTCACGGAAAATTCCCAAAGCACAAACATCGTTGCCAGCACAACCAAACACGACCAAGCTGCACATTGGAAAAGCAAATGGATATCCTAATCTTGATAACGCAGGTAGGAGGCGGCTACGAAGGGAACAACAAAATGAGAGATTAATGTTCATAGTTTTTTTCGCAGTTTCATTACGCGGAAGCAGAAAAACGACTATTTAATGGAATAAAATATTGACCTCGTATGAAGTTTTAACCGTAGTAATTTTGTAGCAGAAAAACGTTGATTTGAACGGGCTGGCGAGTATTAGACTACATCACGATTTTCACTTTATAAAGGATTTTATGGGGTGAGTGGTAGCTTTGCAAGGGTGGTTAAATTCGCGATTTACGGAATATAACAAATTTTAATAGATAATTCAGTTGACAATTATGTTAGCTAAGCGCTAGGCACTTCTGAACGGGTACGCTCTTTTTTTCTGCCAGTGTTTCACTTTGCTAGACTTATGCACAGTTATGAATATATAAATAAATACAGATGCAAACTGAGTTAGGTTGCATTTTGGGCTTAAATGTCAGGTTGCCTGAGCGGGAATTGAACCCATGACGTTTGACACGGCTGAGCGTCGGACTTCAGCCTATGGTCTCAGACCATGGGTTCAATTACTGCTCAGGCAGTCTGACGTTTAAGTCCACAAAGCAACGTAAATAGGTGTGCAACTGTATTTATTTATCACTTTTTGAAGCATTTGTCTTTCCGTCTTGTTTATTAGTTGAATACACAGTAGTCTAATTGCGTGAAGATGGTTACATGTTTATATTAGTTAATAAAACTATGTTTCAAAACATACTATACTTATGTTTTTCAAGGGTGTGCGATACTGTCGAATTTCGATACCGATATTTTATTGGTATCGGTAGTGGTATCAAAATTCAAAACTTAGTATAGATTTTTCAGTAGTATCGAAAGTATCGTTGGTTTAAAAAATACTGCAGTATTAAGAGAGTGCCGAAGAGGCTTTGGAACAGAAAATTAATTTAAAGAATTTACATCGTTGTAGATCTGTGACCGATAGGCCTAACGTTTAGCAGCCCAACAAAAGCAGCAGTTTCACACGTTTTTAATAGGCCACCTATTGACTCTTTGTTTGTGAGAGTAACCTGCACCAAATAAATCATAAAATCCCAAGAAGAATGGTGATTACTGGAACAGAATAGGTTACAGTTGATTGCTGACTGTTTATGAAAGTCAAGACTTTATTATTATAACATTGCTGGTCTCTGCTGTTGAGCAGTATTTTAGTGCAACTTGAACCATGAGCACCCATCTTGAAATTAAACAGTACAATGCATCATGGGCACTTCTCCGTAAAAAATAAAAGTAACTAATTTGTTTTAAAATTACTTAAAATTTTAAAGATAAACTGAATCTTTTGTTTAATAAATTATAAATTTAAAAAATATTTTATATTTATATTTGTATACATAAATTAAAAAGCAAAGATCTTTAGGCATGTTAGTTAGCTTCACTAAGCATTAGGCATAGATCCTGGCAGCAACAATCCTATATAACTATCTATTTTTATTAAATTGGATATGTTTGGCCATTAAATTACAAATATTAAATTCGTACATATTTTCATACATAAACTTAATACGATTATATAAAATATATATTTAAAAAATGTACTGTTAGTGAAGAAAACCAGAAAGCCTATCAAAGTAAAAAAAAAAAAAACATTTGATGGTTATTTCATAATTACATAATTATAATACAGTATATAATTTTTTCTGTATTGGTTTATTTGTCAAATACATAAAAATGTAAGTAAATTCCATGTAGCCTAGTCCGAGTTTATTTTTAACCCTTTCGAGTCTAAGCGACGATATATCGTCATTACAATTCCGCTGCGAAAAAATCTAAACGACGCTATATCGTTCGCCCACTTCACAGCACTGTTAAAAAAAAAATAATCCAATTGCGTACATCGGGGGTGTAATACCGATTGACTTGAGTATTTTGGAACGTATATTTTCGGTTAATTCCGATTAATATGATTTAATATCATTTTTTTATTACCTTAATCGATGTTATTGTACGCATCGTGGCCAAAATTTACGTGAAAATTGCGTTTGTTTGCTGAAAATAGCCCTTGGTTCAAACGATTGTATCTCCGGAACGACACAACATACAGCCGCCATCTTGGTCGCGTTCGAGAGAGGGGATTCCCAATTTTCTAGCCCGCGAAAAACGACGTCATCAACCCCCACGTCACTGCCTTTATTCCTCGAATCAAATGTGCCGTTTCAACGGACTTTGTTTAAACGCTTCGGCATCGCGAGCGCTGATTGGTTCGCTCGCGGAACGTTACTCTTCGGGCCATCACAAGTGACGTCACGCGAAGCGAGTGAAGGTCGCATCCATTGGCGCTAGCAGGAGTGCGTCGCATTGCGGGCAGTCGGTCGCAATGGCTGTCTAACGCGAGTTGGTAGTGGGCTTTCGACGATCGTGAATTTTGAAGGAATAAGGTAATAAAATATAAAATAATGATTTCAGAAGTAATAACAGGCGTTGTGACGGAAGAATATCGAGTGGCTGTTATCATTCCGAGTACTGTAAGTTGAAACTTTCGTTAGCGCTGTTTACGTAGTCGACCTTCAGGATTTTTTTTTAAATAATGAAAACGTAGGATGATGTCCCAATTATATTTCTGGCCAATAATTTACAGTATAATTATCATATCTGCGAATTTGTATACTCCTAGACCGCATAGTTTTTTTTTTACAATTTATTTTCGTGAGGCATGCAACTTGTTCATGGCAGCCATGTTACGGCCATAGGCTTTTTCAGCAGGAAAATGAAAAATGGCGTTGGGCTCGAAAGGGTTAAATTTCTATGCTGAACAGTTGTCTGTAGGACACTAATTAAAATTTTCATTAATACTATTACACCTTCATAAAACTTTCATTTTTTAAAAGTTCATTTTCTAAAGTAACAAAGAAATTCAGCCCAACATTGTCATCCGAAATATTTTAGTATGATTTATGCTCCAAAGCATAACTTCATGTGGTTGATCCTTGTAGTAAACACTGTTCACTCTACTTACTTTTTTACAAACTATGAGTTGATGGTCAAACAGAAAGAGGGTTACATCCCTTGACCACGATGATGTCATCTTGGTTACTTCGCCAGAATGAATCAATTCGGAACTGTCATCCAGCAAATCACAACCCTGAAAGGAAAACAAACTTGCATAAATTATCTCGAAGTAAGAAATCGGTAAAGACCACATTTGCATTACAAGCGAATACAGTTAAGACACCGCAGACCCAATGAATGACTGGTTCTAATTTAATAATAAACATTAAAAGAAAGGACAAGTCCATGTTTATTATTGAGGGAATAACTATACTAATATCGGACACCAGCTAAAAGGAAAGGCTAAAGAAAACCTAAAGGAAAACCACTTCTCCCCTTCTCGCGCCCGTATTGAAAATGCACTCTCCCACTCTACATGCAGCCAAAAAGGAGCCAGGCATGAGTGGTCGATCAATCTGACAAGTCTTCCGGAAGAGTGCCGGGAAAATGTCCCGGGAAATGTGACCGGCCCTGTGCAAAGCACGGGCTTCCTCTAGTAACTAATGATACCGTACTCCACCAACGTAAACATCTGTTGAAATATTTTTCTTTCCAGGTTTGGAAAAAAAGTGCAACCATATAAAAGATAGATTTTTGCACATTATAGAAAGTTAAAAAGGGGTTTTGTAGCAAATGGGTCAGATCTTTCTTTCACAAATTTGTATATCTTGTAATTCTTTTAGCGAAATTAGTACAGAACAGTTTTATTTTCAATTTTGGAAGACATGGCAACACGGTAAATAAGCTATCGTACAAAAACTCCATACGAAGGAATCCATCAAGTTTTCGCCGTAGAAAGTAGTAATACCAGAGCCAAAATGGCTGCCACCAAGTTTGTGGTTCGAACCGTTATCACTCGAGCTTAATTGACAATCACCGAGGTGTCAATTAAAATTGAGTGATGAGGGTTGGGATGGAAAACTTGGTAGCAGCCATATTGACTCTGATATCACTACTTTCAATGGCAAAAACTTGATGGGTTCCTTTACCCTTATGGGGTTTTTGTAAGATATCACCCCTTTTGGTTTTTATGATTTTGTTATAATGTAAACTTGTATGTTTACGAGCTCCTATGACAATTTAATTGTGAAACGTTTCTTGAAGAACCTAAAGAAAATTGTCACTTTGGTATAATTAATGATCGCTAATTAAGTATATTTCCAATAAAGTGCCCATTGTATTACATTTGATTACAAAACAGAAACAGTGAGCATGATAAGTTACTTTAATTTAGTTTAGGTCTATATATAGATTATTTTTCCTGGGTTTTTATTCAAGAAGTAGTAACCTTTCACGGATTTTCTTTCCCGTAAACAGTTTATATAACAATTGCAATATAACATTTCGATATAATTGTGAACGGAAACAATAAGTTAATTGAGGCTGCATTGTTACTCGGCTATGGAGGACAATAATTTTGGTAGCAGATGGCGCATTCCCAATGTTCACAAAAATAGTATTATAAAATGGTTACAATCTTTGGAGTTAAAACCTCTCCAAATGTCCAACCATAAAAGGAACCTACTGGAGTCAAACGTGGACTGAATGTCATGTTTCAAGCATATCGGTCGCGTAAATTATTTTATCTGAGTGGAATTAGCTAGAAATAAGTAATTAGCATGAAATCCGTATTTTGTATTGAAATCCTTTATGCACAGCTCTGAAACAGGACTTTCTGGAAAACCACCGATAACAGTAGCGATAAAACGACATTCTTGACATTACAAATGACACTCTTACCACCAGTACGACAATTAGTACTTTCTATAGTCGGTAAACCCCGTCGATCTATACACTTTCCAAAGATTTCTGTCGCATTAAATGTTTAATGTCTCAGGTAAGAGAAGAACTAGCTAGCCTTCGCCCAAACACTAATAATGTCTTGATTTGAATAACAAAATCAGACGCCAACAATTAGACGCCATGAAATGCCAACAATCTGAACTTGATGGACGAAGCGCTAGAGCGCATATACATTTCAAAATACAGCTCAAACTAAAAGTCACAATCACAATCACAGACGTTGTTGGGTACGGCATTGGTCTACATCAGGCATTGTTAGAGGCGTTTTGGAGTTTTTACATCACTGCTGTTGAGTGGAGCATTGGGCACGCTCGACCACCGATTTTACTCTGACACCTTACCAAGCAGCTGAGGGCCATCGCGCACCAGGAAACGTGCAAAATGGTGGACTACTCCGCCAAATCCAAGTTGATCAACCTGGGCCCGACCTCAAACAGTCCATCAAGCAAGCCCTAGCGCGGAAAAGGGAATAGAAACCCACCACTTGATAAGCAAGTGCTCAGGGAGAACCAAAAACGTGGGCCTTACTTACCTCAGAAATGCAGTGAACCTATCCCAATATCCTCAAGAAGGCACGATTTCCGATACTTTACCAAACATTTCATAACATTAAGAGCATCGTCAGGAAGCAGCCAGTTCGTCGAGGGCAACGACCACCCCCAGCACGCTATTACGGAGCCTAGCTAAAGTCCCTAGGGGGGGCCGTAACATTTTTCCTAACTGGCAGTATTCTCCTTCCTCTCGACGATCCTGGTAGAACTGCCACCACTCATTCGCGAATGAGACCTAACCTTAACTCTGTTATGATTTAAACGTGCTTAATTTATTCATGCAGAAGTCAGAATAAAAGAGGTCGATTTCAAACATAATTATGCACATTTATTTGTGGCAGATATAACAAGTTACAGGTTAACTATTTAACGTTGAAGGTAAACAACTTTCGGTTGGGTGCACAACTTACGGCTGGAACCAGTTAAAATTAGTTTAACTCAATTTTCAGGCATTTTGCGATGAAACAAATTAAGTTATGATTTTGAACAAAATCAAAAAAATATTATAGTCTTCTTCCCTTTACGATTTTGGGTCGGGAAGGAAATTAATAAATCATCAAGGTTTTTAGGAACCCGTGGACCTCACACTAGCTTGTCCTCATTCATTGCGTAGGCTAAGAAAGGTTGGGCTTAAGAGCTAGGACTAGTTGTTATTAATCTTCTTGGGGTCTAAATCATTTTAGGATTCCTTCCCCCTAAGATCTTATTAGCTAAAGTATCTTTAGACTACATTTTAGTTTAAGTACTTTACAAAGCTAAAGCTTACCAAGTCATGGTACTACCGCGACTTCTTCATCTTCAGCTTATCCGCTACTCGGCTAAGCGCGCGCCTACTCTAGGAAAGGCATAGCGTCCCGCCGATCTGCAGTGGTTTTGGGACCCAGATTAAAAATGTCCGTTTCCTTAAATACAGAAATACAGGGCCTTCACGCGGACGAACAGGAGAGCTCAAGCTTTTCATTTGTTGAAACCTAACTCAATTTCGTAAACTGCATTTCAATTCGACGATTGCCTTGAGGCGTTTGCGCCTAAGGCGATTATTGGCTGGCTATATGTTGCAGTCCTAAATTTCCAGCGATCGGCAACTCGACTTCCAGAAAAAAACGTCGTTCAAACGCCCGCGCTTTCTTCAAGACTGAGAAAAGAGCATCCAAGCACACGAGCATCCCATTGGCCGAACTCGTGCCGTGATTGGCCAAAAACGGCTCTCTTGGATCTGGTTCTGGTTTGACGATCATAGGTTCAGCAATACTAATTTCAAACTGTAATGCGCTGACATTAATTTATTTTTATTTTAAAAATAATAATGCTATGCAATACTAGGAGTTAATAGCTATAGGACTAAAGCTCGATAAATGAAAAATTCCAACTGTAAGTGAGTTGACACGCAAATCTAAAATTCGCCATTGGCACTAGCTAACAGCCGTTACTAGCCTACGAGTGCGAGCGCTCTTGCCACTACGTTACGTGAACCGTGTCAAATAATGAAGCACTAAACTGTAAGTTTAACCTAGATTAAAATACCAATTATATTTTAAACTAACTCGAATTTTATTTAATGCCCAAACTAAAAGATCACAAGGTTGATCTTCTTTTCAAATGACAATATTTAACAATATTTACATTTTTCTCGAGTGGAAGGTTACATGTCAACAACAGAGGTTACATATTTGTATCCAAACAAATCCGACATTTACCTAAACAAACATTAAGTAAATTCGAAGGGTTTTACAGAAAATCACGACTCATGGCTTGTAAAAGCCGGATGCAACTTTTACGAAAAAAATATCCACGTTAATTTTTTTTGGCATGCATTTTAACAAGTGGGATCCAAGTTAAATTAGCACAAAATAAATAAATGGTATTTTTATTTATTTTAATAAACCAGCAGCCACAACGGACTACTGAACTGAGTAGCCTACTCATGTTTCTGCCGATACGACATACAAGGAAGATCGTAGTTCCTGGAGAAATAGTAGCTAAACAGAACAACATCTAAAAACAGGCTAATCTGTTACAGGCCAGTAACGAACCTGAATTTAGGAAATAACCAAAGCCGTCCCACACCACGAAGGGGGGGGGGGGGGCTTGGCTTGAGTGATAAATTACGATCTTCCTTACATGCCCCAACTGAAGGAGCTGACTTCCTGTCGCCCGAGGCGGCAAGAATCAGTGCTAAACCAAATGCAAGTACAATCGAACATGTGCAAGTAAATGTTGAGCAGCGCATAAATCAATAATGTAAACACTCAAGGACAAAACAGTGCGAGTGATCCCGTTTCACTTTATACAGGTGGATGAAGTGAAAAGGAAGCTAACGCCATCAAAAAAAATTCCGACCAGAATTTCATTGACGAACAACATTTAACAAGTTATATCGTTGCAAATTAAAAATGACACAGCCTCTCAATACTCTGTTAATATGTCCCCGCTGGCATGAGAATGTCGCATTGTAATTTTAGTTTATCCAGTAAAATAACCAAAAAACTCCGGTCGTCCCCCTCTAACCTAGTGTGCAATACATTTCAGTAAGAAGGATTCTACGGGCACGTACTAAAAACCTGTGGGCTCTATTCTTAACTTACAACACACTGGACAGGTTTTCAGGTCACCTGACAACTACTGATAACTTTTTTTATACATAAAAAGTCACAAGAAAACTCTTTCAGATTTTTTTCTCAAGAAACGCATGGAAAACTTGTCTTACTTTTTTGTGCAATAGAAAGTAAAGAAAAAAACTCGTACAGGATTTCATGTAAAATTTTTAACTAGCTCAACATGAATACACAACTGAGAGTTCCACTCAGTAGTACTCACAACAACCCATTTTTGTTTTGGAGACATTACTAAGCTACAGGAAAGTATCGGCTTGAGGCGTCTGCATGTAAGTGATCCCTCCCTGGTTTATGCCGCACTTTGTGTGTAGAAACCACAGACTTGCGTGAAGCACTTAAAACATCAAGTGCAGGTCCACTTAGAAAAATGTCCACATCAGCATTTAGCGCTGGACTAATGCAAGCCGTAGTTTTTAAGAGACCTTGCTTGGTTTTCAAAAATAAATTTACCTGTTGTAATTTAACAACTTGTTTGTTTAAAGCAGATTTGCATGATATTTTTGTCGGTAATTTAGGCCAGTTTTGGGCTAACTTAGTACTAATTATGTTCACTTCACTCCCAGTGTCTTTTAAAATTGACACAGTTCTACAACCAAGTTTACATTTAAACATATTTGGTTTTAACGTTTTAACATTGTTAACAAAACAAGCATTCACCATTTTAGTTTCAGTAACCTTTTCCAGTAAAGGGCATGTATTTCTTAAATGGTCGAAACTAGAACACAGGAAACACTGCTTACGAGGTTTATTTAACAATTTAGCTTCCTTATCACCATTTTTATTTGCTTCAGTTTGATAAGGCAAAATACCAGATTTCGAGTTTTGGCCAATACCATTGCCCGAATTCTTTTGCGCCTGTGATGGCTGTTTGACAGGCTGAACAGTTTTAGGAGCGTTATCTCCTTTATTAGCTCCAACAGGAGCATGACGTATGTCCTTTTCCGCTGTAGACACTAGCCTACGCGCAACATACTCATCGGCATAAATAGCTGCCTTTTCTACTGAGTCTATGTCTGGCTTATCCTGAAGCCAGTACTTAAGTTGGTTGGGACAATTTACTAAAGATTGCTCTAGCAAAATCAGATCCGAGATCTTACCAGCATCTGCACTCGCTTTGGCAAGATCAAACCATTGCACCATTTGCGTCCTAAGCCTAAACGCAAATTTACTGTAACTTTGTTCAGTAGATTTTGAAAAACTACGGAACTTTACACGTGCAGCTTCTGGCGTGAGCTGAAATTGGTTTAAAAGTTCAGCTTTTACTTTGTCGTAATCGACGGCATCACTCTCGCTTAACCTAGCGCATACTTGAGTGAATACCGAGCCTATAAGAGGCTGTAGCTTTAGCGTGTACTCTTTGGGTGGAACTTTTGCTTGTTTAGCTGTTCGCTCAAACTGGACCAGGTATTCACTAATATCTTGGCCCTTTTCTTCCCCCCATACTGGCATTAATTTATGCAAGCTCCTATGGCGAGAATTTTGAGTATTAGGCTCTCTAGAAACAACAGGCTGTTTTTCCCTTAGCTCTAATTCTTTTTTCTTTAACTCATTTTCTTGTTGTTTTAATTGAAACTGAGTGTCAAGTTCCATCCGCCGAGTCTCTTGCTGGCTTTTGGCTAATTCGGCTTCATGAGCGAGTTTTTGCTTAGCTAACTCGGCTTCATGACGCTGAATATCTACTAATTGCGCTAACTAGCCTTTTCATTTTCAGCCTCGAAAAGTTTAAGATGCTGCAATTCTCTAGCTTCATCCTTTTCCCTCTCTTTTTGTTGTTTGGCTTCCCTTAATGGCGTAAGCCAATCCTTTAAATCATCTACAGTAAAAATACCTTTGTCAATACCATTCTGGATTTTGGTTATAGTCATGGATTTTACACCACTCTTACCTATTCCGGTGTCAACACAGAATTTTTGTAACTCTTTTATTGTATAGGGTTCACAAATGGTTTGTGCATCCATTTTTACCAACTGTTTTAATGCTGGGTTCACGACCCATTGCGAGAAAAAAAAGCAACGTTTGCGGGAGCTTCAGTTGGAAAAGTATGTTTACTAAACTGTAAATATCAAGTTTAAACTTAAAATAAACTTGCAGTTATTCACTAATTAAAATAAATTTAATCTAGTTAGTCTAACACAGGCCTACAAACAGTTATTCGCTATTTAAACTGAATTTAAACTAGCCAGGCTAACACAGGCCTACAGACAGTTATTCACTATTTAAACTGAATTTAAACTAGCCAGGCTAACACAAGCCTACAAATTTCTTTTTTCGTAAAAAAAAACCTTTTTTAAACGACCGGTAAAATTATTTAAACCGACTGGAAAATATACCTTTTTCCACCAAAGTTTCCAGAAATAAATTTAAGTCACAATCCCCAGTCAAGGCAAATATCCCTATTTTAAAACTTTAACCCTGGTCTCGCAAGCGTTGTTTTTTCACACAATTTTAAACCATAAAATCACTAAACTTCAGCTGCTCAACCTATATAAAAACAATTTGCACCTGAACAACTGCACTTACAATTTACCCCTGCTTTGGCTTTTTGCTGTTGTTCTCTTGCTTCTCGCTTGAGTACGACTTGATTTCCATCAAACTTGAGGAATTAAATAAAGTTTTGAGTCCGTGGTGTCCCTGTTGACTCCTCACTGGAAACAAACACTTGTTTTCGTTTCAGCCAGCAAACCTCTGCAGAACTGACTGAAACAGTGGCTTTTCAATCCAGCCAGCAAACCTCTGCTGAACTGACTGGATTACTGGATTTTCATTCCAGTCAACAGACCTCTGTTAAGCTGACTGAAATCGTGGAAAAACTAGCGAGCGCACAAAGTGACAAATAAATTGCTCACAAAGTGGCCGTAGGTGTGCTGACGAAGTCGGCTGCTCTTATAGCTGAATTCCGGCTGTGTCGGCCTACTGTAGTCGACGTCTAGGCCTGCTTGGGTCGTCTAAACATTGGACGGTGGTTTGAAGCTTCCCTCGGTTTGGTCGGCTTGGCACATCAGCTCCTCGGGTCCTACGATCCTTGGCGCTGCTGAGCTCTGTTGCTGACCATGGCTTTTGGGGGCTTGCTTCTATCGGCAATCGATGGCTGTGGGTTTGAGCCTCACTGTCATCTACGACGATCCCTGGTAACGCATAGCTGGAATCCCGGCAACTGGAATCCTGGCGTTGTCTCGACGAAGGAAGTAGGAAGAATTTGGGTTCTTTACCGAATTCCACTGGCTGCGACGCAGTTTTTTACGGAGCCTAGCTAGCTAAAGTCCCTAGGGGGGGGCCGTAACATTTTTCCTAACTGGCAGTATTCTCCTTCCTCTCGACGATCCTGGTAGAACTGCCACCACTCATTCGCGAATGAGACCTAACCTTAACTCTGTTATGATTTAAACGTGCTTAATTTATTCATGCAGAAGTCAGAATAAAAGAAGTTATGATTTTGAACAGAATCAAAAAAATATTATATTAAGTCTTCTTCCCTTCACGATTTTGGGAGGAAAGGCACAGTTTCCCGCCGATCTGCAGTGGTTTTGGGACCCAGATTACAAACGTCCGTTTCCTTAAATACAGAAATACAGGGCCTTCACGCGAACGAACAGGAGAGCTCAAGCTTCTCATTTGTTGAGAACCTAACTCAATTTCGTAAACTGCATTTCAATTCGACGATTGCCTTGAGGCGTTTGCGCCTAAGGCGATTATTGGCTGGCTACATGTTGCAGTCCTAAATTTCCAGCGATCGGCAACTTGACTTCCGGAAAAAAAACGTCGTTCAGACGCCCGCGCTTTCTTCAAGACTGAGAAAAGAGCATCCAAGCACACGAGCAACCCATTGGCCGAACTCGTGCCCTGTGATTGGCCAAAAACGGTTCTCTTGGATCTGGTTCTGGTTTGACGATCATAGGTTCTGCAATACTAATTTCAAACTGAAATGCGCTGACATTAATTTTTATTTTAAAAATAATAATGCTATGCAATACTACGAGTTAATAGCTATAGGACTAAAGCTCGATAAATGAAAAATTCCAACTCGAGGTGAGTTGACACGCAAATCTAAAATTCGCCATTGGCACTAGCTAACAGCTGTTACTAGCCTACGAGTGCGAGCGCTCTTGCTATTACGTTACGTGAACCGTGTCAAATAAGGAAGCACTAAACTGTAAGTTTAACCTAGATTAAAATACCAATTTATATTTTAAACTAACTAGAATTTTATTTCATGCCCAAACTAAAAGATTTCGAGATTGGTTCCAACCGCATTTGTACTTAGTTTTCTGGCTCCAAGCTGAAATACATTTCTATGGTCACAAATGCAATTCGTAAAAACGGCCGACACAAGGTCGATCTTCTTTTCAAATGACAATATTTAACAATATTTACATTTTTCTCGAGTGGAAGGTTACATGTCAACAACAGAGGTTACATATCTGTATCCAAACGAATCCGACATTTACCTAAACAAACATTAAGTAAATTCGAAGGGTTTTACAGAAAATCACGTCTCGTGGCTTGTAAAAGCCGGATGCAACTTTTACGAAAAAAAGGATCCACGTAACTTTTCTTGGCATGCATTTCAACAAGTGGGATCCAAATTAAATTAGCACAAAATAAATAAATGGTATTTTTATTTATTTTAATAAACCAGCAGCCACAACGGACTACTGAACTGAGTAGCCTACTCATATTTCTGCCGATACGACATACAAGGAAGATCGTAGTTCCTGGAGAAATAGTAGCTAAACAGAACAACATCTAAAAACAGGCTAATCTGTTACAGGCCAGTAACGAACCTGAATTTAGGAAATAACCAAAGCCGTCCCACACCACGAGGGGAGGGGGGGGG
>JAHWFP010170819.1:0-15800 GCA_023313725.1 Lithobius niger
AAAAAAGATGTTCGAGGCTATGAATTGGAGAAACATACGAAGCACTTTCCTTTGACATGACTTCTTCAAAGACTGGGATACATTCTGGTTGCTGCCATCTAATAGAAGCTTTGGGTAGACCACCCTTGCACTTACTTGTAAACATCACATCATGGAATTGATATTGGCATCGGTCTTCAAAAAGCAAACCACCGTGATGATTACACAGAGTTGGGTCATCTATCTCTCCATTTTCCTACAGGGGAACTTCACGCTCTTATCAGAAAACCAGGAGCCTTCCACCATACCTGTTGGAAAGCAAAAGCCATCTATGTGCCCAAGAGTCTTAGGTTCCAGGCGCACTTAAAGCTCATGTGGCTCAAGGATACGATCTCCGTGAAGTGTACCTCTTCGTTGTACTCATCTACTCCAGAGCATGGACTGCAACTTCTGTGGACCGCTGCCTTTAATGACTTGGTTCTGAGACCTTGTCCACTACAAAGTGGTAAACAAGAATATCGCTGATGCAGCCCTAAACTCCTTCCGATGCCATCTCTGGTTTCTAGGGGGGAGTGACCTCGTTGGTTTCTCTTTTCTTACGGAAAGTGACAACAGATGAAAAGTGGAACATCATGGCACAGATCAAGGAGGGGGTCAAAGTAAACAATGGGTTCCCGAAGGAGGAAAAGAAACGTCTAAGAGCCCAAATTATCTTGCTTCTTTCTCATCCAGAAGTCACTGTGAATAAAGTTAAACTTCCTGGATCATCCTCCTGAGGAGTGGGAAGACAATGTGGATTTTCTAGAGGGAAGGAGGAAACTGGATGCACTTAAAGGTCGTGAATGATAGCGCAGAAAGGGGAGCTGCCATGATAATCACTTTCAACGACTCCCTGACCAACGAAGTAAAGACTAAACAGTTTCTGCTCCAAGTTGGGAGAAGACCGTCGCCTTTATACCCATAAATAACTACTTTGAACGTTGTTGAATGAAAAACATACGAGGAAAACTTTCCCATTGCATTTCGACTTGTGTAGACAGTAGAATCAAAAGCTAAGTGCATAATGTAATAACATTAATACTTAAATAACGCAAACTTTGTTGAGTTGAGCGACCTGTAAATATACTCGGATTGTTGTGATTTTTTTTCCCTGTCAGTTTTTTTAGTAGACGAACACATTAAGCAACATGCTCACCAAAAATTGTTACCTAAGTTTTTTTGGACCACCCTAACAACCATACTACAATGACATCTCATTGTATACAAGTGGCCCGTTCCCTACTGTACACCAGCAAAAGTCTTCCTACTCTTTCCATTCAGTGGCCACATTCCATACTTCACATGGTGAAACCCTGAGCACCTCTGACAAGCATACACCACTTCTTACACCTTCAGTTTCCTATTCACATAGCGCAGTACTACCCCAACTCCAACCACACCGCCACACCGCACAGCTGCACCTCTACAGTGTAGTTCCCCACTTACCTCTCTCATATTCAGGGAAAGTTCCGTGAGGACAACTCGAGACAGCATAGGAATGCAGGAACATAGGAATGCATAGGAACATAGGAATGCAGGAATGCGTCTGGAATGTGTCGGAAATGCACCCGAAATCTTAGATTCACAAAAACTCCGCAAACAGCACACCCACTACACCTGAACTTACTCTATACCTTGATTACAACACTGAAAAGTATTCCGACTAAGCAAACCTTGTTGCGTTATACCATGGCAAGTACACTATGCGGCGCGACCTACAACAATCTCAGAGGGGGTTGGCAAAATGGCCGCCGCGGATGGCCCATTTCATTTCTTCGAGGTGTGTTCGGGAATTGGCCAAGCAAATCGCATCCGTGAATTTTTGTACGGTGAGTTCCGCCATCTACTGCCAAATAGCGGCAACTGACAAAAAACTTAGTAATGCACTAACCAAAGCCCAGTAATCACCCGGAAAATAGCTTACACGTAAAAATAAATAAATTTCCGTGTAGCCTTTTTTTTTTTTACTACTTTATTACTTTTTATTTATTTATTTAATTGTAGCCCGAAGTCTCAAAGAGAAACTTGTACGGGTAACATCAGGTATGATATAAATGACAATAACATCATCTTTGCAATTACGGAGAAAATTAAAACTGAATGTTTAAAACAAAAAAGGAATAACATTTTAAAGTACAAGAACAAGATAATGAACAGAATCCTGAAGATGAATCCTTCTCGATCATACTTATAATACAGTACTATGGCTTAACAAATGTATGACAATAAAGTTCTAATTTTTAAGAGCAGAATATAAAAACATAAAAAGCATAAAATAATACCTATTTATTAATAAACCATTCTCTGATTTTTCCCTTAACTTGGCCAAAACTAGTCAAAGTAGCGAGTTCAGCTGGTAGCTGGTTAAAAATTGTCTGTATATAAAAATTTTGACAGCTTGTTCCATAACTGTTTTTTACTAAAGGAATTTCGTATCTTATGGTTTCATCCCTCAGATAACTTTTTTTTTTTAATTGAAGTAATTATTTAAAATAATTGTATAGGTTCTTAATTTTATTACTTCAAGTATCTTGTAATCTTTGTATAGGTCTTTAGTCGAGGTATTAGGATTTACTTTCTTAAATAGGACCTTAATAAGTTTATTTTGTGTTCTTTGAAGTCTGTCTATTACGTACCCTGGAGCAAATCCATAAAATTCGACTCCATACCTGATATGACTAGTGATCAGGGCATCAAATACTATTTTCTTATTTTTTTTCATTTAACAGCATTTGCCAGCGGTTAAATGAACATTTTTTTTCATTCAACAGCTTTCATTTAATAGCTTTAGCCACAAAGCTATTAAAATGTCTTTATTGCACATAGTTCTTCAGCGAACAGCTACATATTTGTTTGTGCAGAAAGTGTTTCAAGGAAGAGTAGAAGTATTCTTTGTGCTGAAGGTGTCGCCCTCGGTTGACAGAAAGCGGTAACAAGTCAAATCAGTCGCGTCGGCGGCGCTTTCTGTGGCCATATTGTCCAACCCAGTCACGTTTGCTATTTTTCGTCCAAGATCCTGCAGGTACTGTAGTAGAGTCCTGGTTATACATTCCAGACAATAGACAATGACATATGAAACAGGTGTTGCATGGCCACAGGACGGATGTCTTAGCGTTTTAAATATATCAACAGATATCGACTGAGTTTCAGCAATGTCCGTCTACGAATTCTTTTCCGTTTCGGCAGGAACGAACTCGAACGGTCTCTCCCAAATCCTCATTCAGTCATTAGTCACATATGTTTTCTGGGTGCTTTAGTCATTGCCTGGATCCGCAGTGATATACCCCTGAAACAACTCTAGGATGTATCTGTTTGCAAAAAATAACACATGATTTTTTTGCTGTTGAAAGATTCATAAATCTAAATTAGGTTTTCGTGCAGCAGGATTGGATTTCGAGGAGGTATTTTTTCCCCCCGCCCCTATATCCACGATGATTCATTCGTGAGAATCATTCTGTTTTCTTTGGGGGAGCCCAGAAAAAAAAAAGGTTATGTTGTTTTTACGATGGGGATGAGACCCAATGCCAGGGTACTTCCCATGCTGGGCGACGCGTGTCTTTGTACCGCTCCGGAAAGAACCCACACTTTTCCCCCCTCTTCTATTACCCCTCTTACTTCTTTCCCCTTCTCCCGGCAACCACTCGACCCTGTCATCTCCCACCAAATCGTGTTAACCCCAGGATTTATTCCCCTTTCTCTATCTTCCCCTTGTTGACACTATCCCACTCAATCCAGGTTTTTAAGCCTCTTTTCGTCTGGAAGCTTCCCGTACCCTATTCGTGTGGGCTAGTGGCGTTTTTTCCCCCTCACAGTGCCAAGACGTTTCTATATCTGACCCACGCAAAATCGACATTAAAATTTGCAAACTTAGGTAAAAAAAAAAAAAGCCTAGTTATAGAGTATCCACCAAAATCGTAATCAGGATCCGTAGAAAATAAAGAGCTCTTTTCCCAATGATTTTTCTATGATTTTTTTTTTTTTGAGTTTAAATTATTTCAGTATAATTTACAATGATATAATTGACAGAAGACGAACTTCACACCATAAAAGCAAAAAAAACAAGGATGAAAACTTAATTAATGTGGAAAATGTGAGACCTCGGCGACGTTAGGGCCTAGTGAGGAGCCATGGGTAAGGATCAAATGCGCATTACCAGGTCTAGTACAGGTGAAATCTTCTAGAGGTATTTTATTAGACGCTAGCGCGTATCGTATCGCGATGATATATTATGTCCTTTAGATATTCCGTAGATCTGTGTATGGGAATGACGGATTGGACGGACTATCTTTAACGGCAGGGCGATGTATTTTCCTACTCAGGCATGAGACAAAACGTTACAAACGACTGTGGATTTCGTACTCGGGAGAAGTTACATCGATGACCAGTACAGCGCTGTCAAAACTTCTTCTTCTCTACAAATTACAGGGCTACAGAAACAGTGTGCGGGAAATATGCGGCCAGAGGACATTTGGTCCGTCTGGGGCGAAGGAGAAAGTTATTAGCTGTGATTACAATCACACGATTCTGTATTTGCTAGTTTTCTACTTACAGTACCAAATTATTCGTTCATCCCTGAAGTCTTACAAAGCTGGAGACAACTCAAGGGTAGAAAAAGAACGTGTCCAGTCACAACTGATAATACACGTGCCCAGAAACAAAGTGCACGTGACTCTCGGCTAGCGTACATAAGCGTACATGCTGCGCCGCCCTTTTCACAATTGTGGGGCGTCAGCTTCTCACATTTAATAGGGTTTTCAAAATCAAACAATGCATGATTAAGAACAAATTAATAAGAAAAAGGGGAGGGGGGAAACGTACAGTACTAGAAAACAATGTAACCCAAAAAGGAAAATTGGCAGTATTAACTCATGATGGTAAACAGCATTGCTAAGCTCATAGGGTTTTGATCTAATAACCACTTAAACACATGTTTCGTGAAAGATTTCAGCCCAGTAATACGTTCAACTTCGGTAGGCAGTGAATTAAAAAATGTACTACTTAGAAAGTAACTGCATTTGTGGGAGTCTTTCCTTAGCAACTTTTGGTTGTACGACATAAAAACAGAATTCATTTCTAGTTTGGTAATCCGTCACAAGACGTGTAGAAAAATGAGCACCCTTTTTACTAAAAATAGTAAGAGTTTTAACAAAAATTATACGTTTTAATAAAAATTATAAGTTTTAACAAAAATTGTAAGTTTCGTAAGCTTGCTTACGTGTGTATTCCGTAATTTTCCTAATTTGAAATGTTGCGAATATGCTCTGAAGTTAGCTACGCGAGATAACCTTCTCAATTGACTGGTACTGGGCTTATTTCCTCTCTCCCTAGGGTTTCCTCTCCTGCGCGTATATAGCTTTTGCAATATTTGTAGTATACGTTTGAATAAATGTAGCAAAATCGTCTCGACATTGGGAGAAAACAAAAAAAAATTGCAACATTTACACTCGTTTGAACTAATGTTGCGGAACTGCAAAAAGGAAATTCAATATGGAGGCGTGTACTGTTAAAATAATTGGGCGGCACTGTTTTTTTTTTTTTTTTTTCATTACAATACGACCCTCAAGACTAAAATAAATACTCACGGAGTACTTCCTTGTTTTCTGTTTTCAAACATAATTTTTTTACGGTATTCCCTTTCTTTTCCTATGCCACGCCATCTCATAATCTTTGTTGAAAGTAAAAAAATACACGAATTCAATGGTAGGAACATATTTGGTAAATATTCGAAATTCAATGACTTTTTTTCATTAGTGTTTGCTGAAAACGAACGTGAACCTACGAACGTGTTTTCGTCAAGACCAAGTCTTTTTTCCACGTCAGAATATATCATTCGGCATTCATTGCAATTCCGTCATCCGTCCTCCAGCTTTCCATCCTGGACACAGAAGTCAACAGGTCACCCCCTCTTCCTCCCTCCCCACCCCCAACCTCTTTCTCGATCCCGCCACAGTTGATTCATGATTCCCGAAAGGAACCCTTGATTACTGCTAAAAATAACTCCGATGTTGACGTTACGGCCCCGGCTCAACGTTTGGCTTGAGCGGTTTCGACTGATGCATGGCCCTGTTTACCACTCGGCTCAAGACAGACTACAAGCCCGTCAGCGTCCATACTGATCCGCGCTTTCAGCGACCCATTACCAAGTGATGAAGGTGTACAAAGATTTAGCAGCGGATAACACGTTCAATTAGTTTAAATGGGAGACGGCTATGCGGTTACCCTTTTTTTGTTTGTGATTTTTTGTGGTTGCCTAGTCTGACTGTGACAAAGGTTCAAAGTAGATGCAGATGGTGATTTGAATGTGGAATGCCCAGGTTTTAACAGCTTTGTTTTTAATTTTTTGTGGGGGGAGGTGGGGAGGGGCTGCAATCGTTCAGCACACGAGAATAGAAACGAAAGCTGTTAAGAGCTCGTGCTCATTTCTTGGTTTGTTGGCAGAGGAATTTTGGAATTTTGCAGTGATGCTGCAAAAAGAAACTCGGTAGATTCCTTGGGTCTCGAGCCAGTTTGCCACTCAGAAGCAACTTGACGCAGCGGACATACCCGTAGCGAAGAGGCTCATATCCGAGCTAAAATAACCCGCATTCGTAGATAGGTCGAACCCACTTCGCTTCGCGCCAAATCATCTTACGGGCGCTAGGAACACACATGTGGGTCGAATTCCAAATTAGTGCCTCTCCAACGCCAGGTAGCAAACGCGCATTGGTTACTTTTTATTCAAATGCACCTGTCTGCTAGTACAAATGCACCGGGACTGTTCTACTGCAAGAGAAGTTCCTTCCAGGACTCCTCCTTCCCGGCTATCGTTCGTGCTTGGAGCTGTTTGCCTGCTGATCTAGTGCTTCTACAATCTGCTAAACAATTTACTGCAGCTCTGTTGGAATGCTCCCACTCAAGTCTAACTCTATTTATTTTGGTCTTGCATAACCTTGTACATTTTTTCTTGATTTTGTTGTGGATTTTTGCCATAATACTTGTCACGGGTGGGACAAATTTTTTTTAATTATACTTAAATCTTCGGCCTTGGTCTCAAAGGATGATGGTTCAATTCCCTCTGACATTTAAGACCAAAACGAACGAAAATAGGTTTGCGTCTGCGTTTATTCACGGCTTATTGGTAACTTTTATCAGACTTGTGAAGTAGACGTAAATAGCGTAAAAAAATTTCCTTTTTATCAAAACTCTTAGTTTTTCAGAAATAGAAGGAAAGCATTTTCATCACCTGTGAGAAACACGAACAATATTTGTCTTTGGGTTCCTGTTTCCTGATGATTCCGCCTTTTTCCTTCCGCGGTCAGTGAAGCGTGGGGCTGGGTGGTCGAGGTAACAAGTTAAAAGCTGTAGATCAAGGCTAAACTAGCTTCCGAAACCGTTCGCCGCCACTGCAGTCATCCTCCTTGGGCAGACGAGTTACGAGAATGTGGGAGGGCGGTTCCATTAGCTTTAAGCCATAAAGAAGCTCCCAGCGCTTTAATACTGGATGGTTTCAAGCTTCCCCTTGCTCGGAGACTTACCAAGCCAATACACTCCTGTGGGCTCTTTCCAGGTTGGTTGGTCGGTCGGTTGAGGTGGTGTATTTTTTACACACTGATTTTTTTCATTTTTTTTTTTTCGTGCAAGGGTGGGGATTTTTAAAGTTGAATTTTTTACGAAGACAAGCTGTATCCGCCATTAAGTTATTGCTCTTGGGAAATGTTTAATGGTGCGGAGAAGCTAAGGCGGACTTTCTGAAGAAAATTGAGGATGAGAAAGAAGTTCGTGGAAGTTGAAAGTACCTTTCTTTTTTAGCAGGCCTAATGACCGATGACATTTTTATCAATTGCAGATCGTAAAGTAGGGAATGAAGCAGTTGTGATTAAGAAATGCTAGTGCGGCGTTTAGGTCGTTAGTTACCTCGGGGAGGGGGTGGGGGTGAGCCTCAGGAAATTGGGAGGTTCGTGGATTTTTTTGGAGCCTCTCCAGGTGGGGTGACGGGTCATAAACATTTTTAAACCCGTCAAGGATGGGTAGGGAGGTCACACAAAAAAAACACTGAATAACTGGACGAAAAATTATTCGTTCATCAACCAAAGTTTCTGAAACCGCCCTACTTCTGGGTGGTAGACCCCCCTGCAACGACCCATTTTTTACTCTGAATATTATTGCTAAAACTCAGGCCAACATCACTACCTCAGTCAGCCTTGTGTCCAAGATGTGTCGCAACAATCTGCGTTCCCTTCCAAGGATAACATTATATATAGTTAAATAAATATGGATGGAAACCTATTTACGTTGCCTTTTGGACTTATATGTCAGCCCGCCTGAGCGGGGAATCGAACACAGGACCTTTGAAATCAAAGGCCAAGGTCCTACCGCTGAGCCATACTGACACGGGTAAAAGGAAACGTCTATAGGCAGCATTTAACACGCACACATATACATGAAACATACACTTTTCCAATCGCCATTGGAGGGACGCTTGATTGCGGGTTTTCACCAGTAAAACCGAAAGGAACACACAAGAAAGCGTTTATTTAACCAATCTCGATCCCATTGGCTTTCCGTCCCGTTTAAACCATTTTTTCACGCTTTCTTGTGTGTTCCTTTCGGTTTCACTGGTGTGTGGCGCGCAATCAAGCGTCCCTCCAGTGGCGATTGGAAAAGTGTTTGTTTCATGTATATGTTTGCGTGTTAATTGCTTCCTGTGGACGTTTTCCTTTTGGCCGTGTCAGTCTGGCTCAGCGGTAGAGGGGAAGGGGGGGGCGGGCAACGGATAAAGAAGACAATTCTTCTGCAGTGGTCAAGCATTTTAAGTCAATTCAACACATCATCGATGTTAGATCCACTCAATTCCTTATTTTGGTAATCTGGAAAAGATGAGGTTGTACTACTTGAGGCTTATTCACGTTAGCAAGCTGCGAGTGATGCTTATGTAAAAAAAAAATTAATAAGGTGGAAAATGCGTTAAGCTTTTTCATTCTTTGTCAGTTAATTGCATTTAATTGTTGTTTTTTTTTTTTGCCTTTATTTAAACATCACTTGTTCTCCAATATGGCGGGTCTTCGAGTTAATCAGCAATTTACTGTCCTCCGTTTTAATATTTTAGCTCATAATTGCGTTAATACTCCAACTTTGGTACTTTTGGTTTGCGAGTGTTTTAATAATAATTATAATAAAACATTTGGTGCTTTAGCACACAGGCCTGAAATGGACCGGGGTCACTAATATTCAGCCTAAGGTTGTTAAGCAACCAAAAATAAAAACAAGATGTGCAAACAAGCAAGAGAGTAGTAGAGTTAAAACTAACAGAACAATGTTCTGGAGTCAGTTAAAAAAGATAAAATAAATAAAATAAAGAAACATGGCAACAATATCAGTAAAACAAGCCAGTATGGCAGTAACAAAAGTTAAAACACTGAAATAAACTACATAAAAACAGATAGGTACTTAGACAAATCTACAGTCCGTAATTTCGTTTTGAAAGAAAGTAACGAGGTTGCTGTCACTAACTCGCCAGGTAGATCATTCCACACCTTGACAATCCTGTTAGCAAAGAAGTGCTTCCGGCAGTCAGTGTGGAACGCTCCAGCAACAAGTGTTAGAGAATGACCACGCGTACGTTGATTAGCACGGAGCTCGAAATATCTGCAGAAGTCAACATCTACCAGACCATGCAGTAATGAATACGTAAGGTACAAATCAGCCTTCAGACGGCGTAATTCGAGTGAATCTAATTTAGTTAATTCAAGCCTCCTGGCTTAGGAAAACTCCTTTAAACCACGAAGTGACTTGGTGAAGCGACGCTGTACAGATTCAATTAGGTTTATATCGCTCTTCAAGTAAGGCGACCAAACAGCACTTGCATACTCAAGAATAGGCCTGACATACACCTTAAAAGCCCACACAAGTGTGTCGACATCACCTGTGGTAAACACCTTTTTAATCCATGCAGAGCGCTGGCTAGCCATCTTTGCAACATGGTTACAGTGAGTTCACTTTTAAATCGGATGTAAACCAAACGCCAAGATTTTTAACAGTTTCTGTGTGTGGTAAAACAAAAAGAGGAGAAAGTCGATAATCCCATTTAAAATTAGGTTTTCCAATATGTAGTACGCTACATTTCGTAAGGGTAATTGGCAATTGCCACGAGGAAGACCAAGTTAAAAGCTCGGTGGTTGCAGTTACTAACCCGAAATACGAGTCATTGTCAATAATTTGACTGTGCATCTCTACGTCATCCGCAAATTTGCTCAGGGTTGTTTTTTTAATAATAATAACCTTTATTCAAAGAGTGTTGCCGAAGGTCTATAAAAGTCCTTGTTTGGCTACACATTTAGACAATTTCACAATCAAGATAAAGAAAAATCTATACAACAAAATTAAATCACACAGTATGGTAAAAAATATAAAAATATTAATAATCACAGACACAGAAAAAAAAAAAACACAATAATTAAAAAATAAAACTATACCTTAGTTGTTAATTAGCCATTCTTTTATTTTGTGTTTGATTGAAGTGTACTGAGTTAAATCTAGTAATTTTGATAGAATTAAATTGAAAATTGTTGGAATATAATGATCTTTAGTTTTTGAGCCATAATTATTTTTAATTAGTGGAATATGGAACCTTAATGTTTTATCGCGAAGGAAACCCATTTTAAATTCATCTTTAATTTTTAAATCGTTGTAAAAGTAATTTTTATGTATAATAATATAGTTCCTCAATTTAGTTACATTTAAAATGCTGTGTTCCTTGTATAATTCTTTAGTAGATTTGTAGTGGTTATGTTTTCTGAAAAGAACCTTTAAAATGTTATTTTGTACCTTTTGTAGCCTATCAGTAAGGGTAGAAGAAGCAAAACCATACACTTCAATACCATATCTAAGATGACTGGTAACCAATGCATCAAAGACTATTCGTTTGTTCTTATTATTCAATAGCGATTTAATTTTATAGAAGAAAGGAATCATTTTTCTAAGTTTAGTGATCAGAAGATTAATGTGATGAACATGTTTCCAAAAATTGTCGACCCCCAAGTCCAAGATACTTACTTTCAGTAACTTGCTTCACCTTGGTACAGGTTAAAGTACAGTTTGAATAATTTAGATAGTTTTCTGTATGAATATATAAATCGGTACTTGAATATTTTCGGTGTGTAGAACTTATATCAATTGAACAGGTTTTGTCTTCATTTATGAATAAATCGTTAGTCAAAAACCAATAGTTTAAATTATCAAAATCTTCTTTTAGGTTAGATTCCATAATTAGTTTATCGGACTGGATGGACAGCAAAACAATATCATCAGCAAAAAGTATTATTTCGCATGATTTTATGCAGTTCGTGATATCGTTTATGTAAATGCTGAATAAAAGAGGTCCTAGGACAGAGCCTTGAGGTACTCCGAAGCAAATATCACTTGTATTTTCCGAGTTTGAATGTAAATCATTAAGAAAAATAATAAAGAGAAGAGGACCTAATACACTTCCCTGTGGTACACCGCTAATCATCTGGATTATGTTAGACTTTGTGCCACCAACCATAACACATTGCGTTTTGTGTCGTTTAGGTGACCAAAGTCTATATTTGTACTAACGGCCGAAAATAAATTTTTTTTATGAAATTGTGGGTTCTATGCTGAAGAACTAAAGTCGTTCAGTCTTGTCGGTGACCCAATTTTGAAGACTGGAAAGGCTCTCAAGAAATAACTAAATACAGATGCAAACCTATTTACGTTGCCTTTTGGACTTATCTGTCAGACTGCCTGAGCGGGGAATCGAACCCAGGACCTTTTCCCGCTCAGACAGTCTGACAGGTAAGTCCAAAAGGCAACGTAAATAGGTTTGCATCTGTATTTTAGTTATTTCTTGTGAGGCTTTCCCGTCTTTTTTCGCATTTTCATGTCACATATTAAAGACGCACTATCACCGATTGAAAGTAGGCAGAATCTGGAAACATCTAGCGGTATTTAGTACAATCTAGTACTTGCTTGCATGAAGCGAAGGAATTCACAATGTCATTTCTTTTTACGAAACAAACAAGCCACGAGCCTTCTTAATTATTGAGTGAAAATTTGGTACGTTGTCGTGCACCTGTGGGAGCAAGTTGTTCAGGTTAACTATATCACAGCCGCTAGATGGCGCCAGGGTGTTTGCGAACGGTTTTCAATCTTAACGGTTTTTAATCGGTGATATTGCCATTTTAAATGATTTGGTTCAAGTAACTTGAAATGCAACTGGCAATTAATTATTTTGGAGTTGATAACCTGGAAACGAAAACTGACAATTTCGTGAAATTTGCAATAAAATAAGTATACCCTATTCTACAAAGCTACGAGCGAGATTTCCACAGCTCTAATGGATTAGGCCAATAACATCCAGGTGGAGGGAGTTGGCTTCTACCCCACCCCGTTCCCCCAAGATCAGGGAGCGCAAAACTCCGTCTTCATGCCAAATTAGGCAACAAAATTGGATTTCCATTACTCGAATAGGTCCATCAAGAAGACTCCGAAGGCCTTAAAGTAATTACTGGTCATCAAGCCACATTTCTGTCTGTCTGTGTGTCTGTCTCGTTTTTGGGGCGTGGTAATGAAGCCCATGTTAGCTGATTAGTTGTTGGAGGATGACATCATCAGCTGCGTCGTCATCATTGTTTGTCATGACACGTGACCGGATGACGTAATTGAGATGAATAGCTGGCCTCCATTTGAAACCCATCTTGCTGGGTGCAGGAGCTGGGAGCGCAACGAGAGGGGAGGGGGGTTAGGGGGAGAGGCTTGTATTATTTCGGGACAATGGCATGGATTCTTCGCGGACCTCGTGCTCGATTATCGGGCCTTAATGGAGGAAATTAAGTAATTTTGTCATCATTTTTGCCCCTGTTCGGGTAGATGAAAAGAATACGCGTCATGCATTAACACCTCGTATGTGTATCGCTGCAGTTAGCGAATTAGTTGATTACGTAAGGTGCGAATATGATGACATGTTGACGTATAGTAGAAGTTCTGCGTAATTCTGTATGTAGCCTACGTCTGTTTGTATCAGTAGCGTGCAGATAACCCCGAGAGGGCAGGGGCAACCTTTAGTAAAGGGCACATTAAGTTTTAAAGGACAGCATTTCCTATCCCTTTTTTTTAGCCTTTTCTATCCCTTTTTTTTTGCCGTTTTAGTCTTTTTCGGTCTTTTTCTGACCCTTTCTCGGGCACCGCCGTACCAGTAAAGGTCAGCAGTAAAGTCCTTTTTTTTTTTATAAAAAAAAGGGCATTTTGCAAAAAGTGCAGGAAAAATGCCCCATGCCTTCTCCCCCCCCCCCCCTCCCCTTCTGTGCCCACCACTGGTTTGTATGCCTGTGTGTCTACACGTTAAAAATAACCGAATTCTCCGCATTTAACGTTCTTTTCTACTGCTGAGGACGGAAAGGGACAATTTTGCTAGGAAAGTACTTAGTCGGTTGCAGCATGTAAAAAAAAAGTTACACAGTATTTGGTGGGGGAGGGGCCCATTGCTTGCTGGTCCCAATCTTGGAAGATAGAGAAAGGCTTCAGCAGGTGGTGCGTATAGCTATGACGTCATATCTTTATCTGTTTCCTCCAAGGTCCAAATTGGAAGGGATACTGTCACGAAATTCCCACCAAATCAGAACAAAAATTGCAAACGGCTGTATTTTACCAAACACACAAACAAACAAGACACACAAACTCCAACATCCAGTCGAGTATTCGACATCGCTCGAGTCACTCGCTCGGCCAGCAAATTATGAAATGTTCTGTCCAGTCAGTGAAAGGCGAGGGTGGATTGGCATTTCGTATTGGCCATTCGCAGCTCGCGATTAACAATCGAAATTCGATTGCAGTTGATTCGATTGGGTGACCGCAATTTTTGATCAAAGCCGATTGAGAGAACACTTTATGAGCTAGCTTGTCAATTATTCCATAATCATTTGTATACAATTTATAAAGGATGAGGCCACGACAGTGTTAACGGCGACGTTTCGAGCGTCACCCTTAATACCTTCCTCAGATTAAAAACCAAACTGAAGCTCAACTTTGTACGGCATCAAAAGAGGTAAACTCATTGGAATATTTATTTGAACAGTTAAAGAAAGATCGAAACGGTAAGACAAAAACCGTGGGGGAAAATGTACAAAATATCAAGCGAACATAAAAAAACCAGTGGCGTACTGGCCATGGGGGACCCCGCCCCCCCCCCCCCCGGGCGGCCTATGGTCCAAGGGCCTGTCGGGGGCCTATTGAAATTTTTTCTTAATGACTGATGCCACAAAAGAGGGCCTGCATTAACCATTTCCCCGGGTCTAAATGGCCCTTCCAGTACGCCCCTGGGAAAAAAAACCACGCGCAACGCCCCCCCCCCCCAAAAAAAAAGAATAAAGTTGTATCGACACTTTTGTCTGCTCCCCTTTCTCAGCTACCGCGTCCTCAGATCTATAGTGTTCAGTATGTACATTTTGCAAGTTCAATTTTACCGTAAAATAACGAATTCTTGCAGCGAACGCATCAGTGCTGTCCGAATTTTATTTTTTAGGACTATTTGCAACGAAAGTTTAAACAAAACTAATGACTATAGAATGTGATGTAAGTTTTGCTTTATTTATTGGCTGAGCTAACATATCTGTGCTAATGTGAGCGACACCGAATCGGATCTCAAGAAGACTTGCTATCAGATATCGGATCGCAAAATGATCACTTAAAACCTGGTAAACGTAAGCTACACCGACTTGAATGCTGTAACAGCTTCCTATGGTCTGGTAGTTCTGCGCACCTTGCACGTACTCATCGCTATGGAATGCTTCCCCGAATGTGAAACCGAAACCGCATATCATGTGATTAGCCTGCAAACGAGTTCAAATTGCTGCGGAATATGGTTACGAGAAAGAAGACAAAGTTGTTGTAGTGATTAACAGTTGGCACGAAGGACAAAGTCTGTGTCCAGACACATGCAGAGAATTGTATTCTATTTAAAACTGGGAACACCGGCTATAGCGAAGATTGTCGTTGTGAGGAGAGGCTGTTATTAAATCGGACAATACGGGACGGAAAGCCAATGGGCTGGAGATTGGTTTTAATAAATACGGATTTAATTTACGGATTTAATAAATACGGATATAAGTCCAAAAGGCAACCAAAATAGGTTTGCATCCGTATTTATTAAAATTAAATCAGACACACATGGTAATAAACTAACTGATTGTATTTTTATTTGTTCGTCTCCGTTGAAATAAACAGAGCATTGTTGAAGGAAGAGTGTGTAGGAAAAGGCAATGGAATCGATGTTGAATAGCAATGAGCAGAAATCTCAACGCACACTACTGGAAATGTCTGCTGAATGCAGTGATAGACTGGGATCGTTTAGTACAAAATACTGTGTCAGTCTGGGACACGTTAATGTATTCAGTTTTGATCTGAAATGCTGTGCTATAATCTGAAATAGCACAGTGCAGATTATTGGATATCTCTGTTGAATGTAGTGATTCGCTGGAATCGTTTAGTACAGAATACTGTGTAGTGGATGCTGAATAGTGGTCATCTGATTTCGTTATTTTTGGAGATAATTGAGATTTCTGTAACCCGATTCTTAGTAGTGGCGGTAAGGGAACCCGACCTATGAGGCTAGTGGTCCCGAGCATCACACGAACAACACAAAACCGTTTGCCGTAATATATCCTAGTGAACATTTTTTTTTAGTGTGAAAGATGCAGAAAATAATTTTAAAATTACTAAAAAAAAACACTGTTGTTGCCAATTTCACACGTTTTGAAACAACGCAGTCGCTGACGTTCATCACTTCT
>JAHWFP010170826.1:0-10156 GCA_023313725.1 Lithobius niger
ACTCAGCAAATCACTCGCACCATGAGGCAACAACATGTAATCAAAAATAATGCACGCCAGCAGAACCGACCGACCCCTGGCAATGGCCCAATGACAGAACTTAACCAGCAACTCCTTAGCACGGAAGGAGACTTCCCAGTTTCTACATGCAAGGCACTTACCTGTGTGGAGGGCAGGCAACCCGAGATGACACGAAGACAGTCATTCAATGCAACCCTGACACCCCAACAGCTTGCTGAGAACTGGCCAGAAGCGGAACATGAAAGTCGGCACACGAGCACAGATGCACCCTATAAAAATTAACAAGGTATCACACTGGGCAACCGACTTATTACCAGCCATGGACCTTAACACATTCTGCAAGGTAGCAACGTTCTGCTTAACGCAGTCACATCGTGGGTTCAGCTTAGCTGAGGATCCAACCAAAATCCCAGGTACCAGATCTTACAGGATGCTCGAACAAGGGTACCGTCAACTTGGAGTGAACCATCATATGCTTGGCACCGACGAAAAAATCATCATTTCCGTTTTGGCCCTTGACAGTTGCAACTCCCAGGTAGCAAGGGCCCTCGACCCACCTACAATCGCAGACTCAACAGCTGCAAGGACCGTCGGTAGGTCTTTTTCCGCAGCCAGACGGCTGCGTCGTCAGCACACGCAGCAACATTAACCGACAGGCCCAATGCAACAAGGACAGAGACGACTGCCCTGGGGCAGATCCTGTCAGTAGACCTAACCCCAGACCAGGCACTCCCGACCCTGGTGATGAAGATACGCTGGGCCGACAGGGCCAGAACTGCAGTTCTCACTTTCCTGCTGACGCTCAAATCGGTGAGCACTTGCCCGACCCATATCACGTCAACCATGTCGTAGGCCGCCTTAATTTCTAAGAACACGGCCACCTTACGCCTGCCAACCACAGGGGCCAGGACTGAAAACAACCAAGAATGCAGCACAGGGGCTCCTTAAAACCAGCTCTGGTAGAAGTCAAGCAATGCCTTTTGACCATCGTCCCCAATCCGATAAATGTTACCGCACGAGACCCCATCCATCCCAGTCGCGCTGTCCAAATGGCAAGAGGCAAGTGCTGCCGAAAGTTCCAGCAAGGCGAACAGGGCATCAGCCCCACTCAACCCTGAAGGTTCTTCTGTAACACATGGGGGAGAGGGGGGGCCATTCGGGGAGTCAAAGACCCCAGCAAAATTGACGTTAAAGGCCTCCGCACCTCAAAGGACCTCCCCCGGCCCGCTAAAAAAGCCACGCCACAGTGGACTGAACATCCTGTGGACAGACCAGAGCCTGGCCCCGAATTATGACTTTTTCCTACAGAGAAGGAACCTAGTGTCCTGGGCAATACCAACATATTCGAGCCATCATTGCTCACAACAGACCCGGAGAAACCATTGCCAGGCAATGTGCCTATCCCGAACAGTCATAACACAAACAGATGATCATCACACCACGTTCTTTCTACGCTCGCCCATTCCCCTAAGATGCACTCTCTCCTCCCCTTAATCCAACTCTTCACCCAAGGACCATAGTAACCGGAATCCACGACCGGACAGGCAGGACAGACAGGTGGTAACCCCCCCCCCTTCCCTCGATAAAGCCACAGGAAAATGATCACTTCCCCGCAGGTCCGCGGAAACCTCAAAGGATAACTGAGAAGCTAGACCGCTGGTGCACAAAGAGATCCAGAGCTTACGGCCCAGCTGACCACCTGACTGGGCTCTTGAAATACACCACTATTCTGCACAACACCAACATTAACCACTACATCACTCACAGAAGCACTGCCCCTTTGACTGGTCACCTCCGGACCCTCTTCAACGCACAAAACAACATCAGGACCCACTTCCACAGGAGCCTCATACTCCATTACACGACATCAATTGTACTCTCCTACACTCCATCACTAATATCAGCAATCATCACTGACATCTCCACTGGCTTATCACTCCCCGCCAGTTGCGAGAAACGATTCTGATATGTCGTGCCCAACTTTTACAGATCGGCGATCTTGAAGCTGATGCTTTGCGCCTACAAGATCGCCATTGCGTCCGCCATTCTCCCGAAGATCCAATCGGCAGGGCTTCAGCCGGAGGCTCATCAGCCCCAGACACATCAGCATTCACAGACGCGTCCACTGGAGCCAAGTGGACGCATGGCTTTTTGCGCGATATAAACGTCCAGCACTTCCTACAGAAGACCGTGCCGCAGACCCGCTCACGTGCCCATGCAGGCCGGGCCTTAAACAACGTGAAGGCCTGTCTGCAATTGCGAGCAAACCAGAGACCTTCATTACACTCACAACATCTGGCACATCATCTATTACCACCGAGTTTTTCAGCCGGAGAGTGCCACACCAAACGCCAGTGCGGCAGTGCCGCAGCCCTTCCAGGGCATGAAACTCATGGGAGGGGCCCATTACCTCTCCATACGAATTCAAAGCCTTCCTGATTTCGTTGTCAGGCACATCGAGCAGCAGCCAATGTAGTTTAAACTTCAAGGCCGGGTCGTGGAGGTCGTACACACTGCCCGATGTCCTCCAAACAACAAGCCACCCGCCCTCTTTACCCATAGCTTCGACTCTCTGTCCGAACTGAACCTGAAAGGCATTGTTGGCCTGGAGTCAACCCATTCCGGCAATGCAGTGCAAGTCGACGATCGGGGCCAACATGTCCCTCAAATCAAGGGAGCTGTAATGGTGGCCCGCCTGGTCAGCTAGAATCCCCAATGTCCTAATCATGGACAGGCTTGACAGACATCCACGGTAAAGCCTCTTAATCCAAGCTAGCTGGTCACGCGGAGCGTCTTCTGGGCCCAGGCTGACAGCAGCATAATCCTCCTTTTCTTCCACCGCTTCACTGCTTACTACCACCTACTCTACACCGTTGCTCCCTCTCTGCGATGTAACTATATCCACAAATGTTGGTTTTGACCCGCCTTGACCAGTAGTTTCATGGACACTCACTACACGATGGTACACTCCATCAGTTACAGTCCCTCTTTGCCCCACATCACGGGCTCCATCAGTCAAGTCAGCATTGTCAGATCCTACAATGTTTGTCCCTGCCCCATTGTTGGATACAACGCTATTGTTATTGGCATCCATCAGTCCTAACTCCTCATCTTCTTTATTCACTTCCACAGTACCACATAAATAAAAGACTTCTTCATTTAGACCAGCACACTCCGCCAACTGCCATACCTTCACGTAATTTTCAGCCGAGACGAGTCCTTTGTTTATCTCTGCTTGCGTAAGAAAACCTTTCTGCTCGAAAGTGAGCAATGCCCGTCTTACTGGGAGCGCCATAATCTACTCAAGGAAACTACCTTGCTTTTTGGAGGAAACAGTGCTGAATCAATGCTGTAACCAGGGAGCTTGGATTATACGTAGCTTTGATATGGTGAACCCACTTAATATTACGCTTTATCGCGAGAAACCGTGCGAGATTTTGGGAGCTGCTTTGCATACTTCAAACGCGTCTGACGTTTCTGCTCCCATTTTTTGTGCCATTTTACTGATTCTTGCATCTCATTAACTTTTGATTTTTCCGATGAATCGACACAAAATTGGACTAACAAACGAACGAGTACGCAACATCAAACGTAAGCCGAACCGCTCCAATTGCTTAAATTGTTTTAAAGTGTAATAACCTACCAGTACAATCGACAATGCGACTGAAATCGCAACGTTTGTTATCAGAAGGAGAGCATCGTCACAAGCGACCGAGCAAGCGACATCGTAAACGCACGCCATTGTTTTGGTTTCAATGCAACTATGTTAGCTACTATCGTCTCGGGTTATCTGGTAAGAATTTATCGTTTTATTTTAATAATGTGTAATTTAACGTTCAGTAAAGATTGAGCGATCAGATATTTCATAATTATTCATTAATTTCGTTAAAAACTACTGGCTAGTTAAAACAAACCTTTTTGTTGGTTTCGAAAAACCAAGCGTCGTCTGCTTCGAGGATTGGTTTGGGAGCAAAAACGTCACTAACTGTATCTCGCTCGTGTATACCTTACCACGAGAAATAGCTGTGCTATAGCTCAGACGCATTCAACTGAGTGGGGCCACCCTATCAAAGCTACGTATAATCCAAGCTCCCTGGCTGTAACAACAATGCTCCTATCAACAATGAATTTACACACGTCAGGTAGTGTGATACGCCCGTACCACAGCTGTGTTTTAACAGTACTTAAGCAAAGACTTAAGTCGGAGTTGCTTCTTAAGTAGTAGTTTGGTACCACTATCTGTTACTTGAGCAATAAATTCATTTCCTTTGCTTAGGCAATGACTTAAGTTATCGTCTCCTACCACTGCTGTCTCAAAACCCCTACCTACAAGCTAAGTAATGCCTGGATCTGAGTAAATTGTCAAGTCCTGTCATGAGTAGACTTAAGTAACCGTTTTTGCCGTTGGAGGCAGTAAACTTTGCGTATAGAAAAGATATATGGCTGAAACTTCGTTGCTGTACTTGTGCCACTTACCCCAGTATGCATGCTGATTTTTGCAGCGATCGAAGCACTTTTCATTTTTTCTGTGTTGTCGACTGTACAAGGAGAAGCCAACTTCGGGGCAGAGATCCAAGCAACGTTATTTCCTATAGCGCTGGCCTAAGGGGTAACTCTGGTTGGGGGATACGCTAGAACGTCCCAGGAAAACGAGATGCATCTACCCACCAGGTTTCAAGTCGATTATACTAGTGGTCGTGATCTAATGCTCAAAATAATATTTTCGTTTGCCCATCACAACGTTAATTGGCAGTAACACTTGAGTGTCTGGTCTCTGGACTTTTTGTCCTGAACTGCCGTTGGAGCCGTTTATTTTCACTGATTTCTTTTTTAAAAACGTCAACAGATAACAGTTCTGATTGCGCATACCTACATACGACAGTTATTTTCCGGCAGTACTGACTGAGGAGGACTCAGAATGGAACACGAAACCGGGTTACGCTATAGAATGCTCTCGGGGATGAGATGCGTAGATACTGAGTTTGAAGTTCTCAACTATTCCCCACCAAACCTTCCTATCCTTTCCACTCAAAGAGAATTCTTCTCTTATTATCAGTACCGTGGGGGGTGGTTCTTGAGCAGAATGACAGGGCAGCCGAAACCCCACCAGTCAGAACTCACTGTCGCGTGCAGGTAGGCGAAATCTGAAATGTAGTCTGTAGACTTTTTCAAAAAAGAAATTAGTGTAAATAAAAAGTTCCTGCCGGCAGTTCGGGACGAAAAGTCCAGACACCAGCCTCGTAAAGGTGGATTCCGACCGCCTTTTCCGTTTTGATTTCGAATCGGAATCGGAAAAGTTTAGGCAGTTGCTACGGCAACGACTCATCAGAGCATGCGCGAGACCTTTCCTTTTTCTTTTCCGATCCGAAAGTTGACTCCAACCTGGTTAGCTTTTTCCGAAACGAAACGAAACGAAAGCTTATCGGAAAGCCAGTGTAAAGTTGCCATCTCTTGCTTGCTGACTTGACCGTAGTTACCTAATGACTATAATTAGGACTAATTACGTCGTTCTATTCGAACGGTTCAAAGAAACAGTTGCCAAGTGTGGTATGCGGGCCTTTAGCTACAATTTCCACGTGCGAGACACGTGCGTTCCTTTTACGGAAAGTGTTTCCATATTGTAGCGGCAACGAGCCCTTATATTGAAGATGGTTTGGCGCGAAGAGAGGTCTTTCCCAACAAGAACGCAACAAGGATAGAACTCTATGCACGAACTGTCTTGTTGGACAATTTCTCGATTCATGTGCGGATTGTTAAATGTTTATTTTTGTAAATTGCGTTATGTCAAAGGAAGAAGTAAAGAAGTTTGAATTTAACAAGTCTGCAGGGAACCCTTGAAATTACATTGGTGGCAGCGGTGTAGCCGTACTTTCACGTCGAGGAGGCAGCTGGATTTCATGTCGATTTGTTCGAGTTTCAACGGTAAGGGTGCTGCCCTTGTGTCTGCATTGGCAGTGGTGAAGCAAATTATGTCTGCATCAAGTGTAAAGTAAATACATTGGTGACAGCGGTCAAGCTGGACTTACACGTCGAAGAAACCAGCAGTTTTGGCTTACATCCGGACTTTCACGTTAAAAGGACACAGCTGCATCGAAAGTCGGCGGTAATGTCAACTTTGATGGTAGTGGTGAGCTTCTCCAACTCAGTGGGTTCACTTTCCACGGCAGAATTTCGACTTTGGCGGCAACCAACGTGGGAGGAAGATTAAAGGGGCTTCCTGCTGTTCAAAAAAGACGAGTCAAGAGACGGAAAAGCTGAGCTGGCAGACAAGATTGCGACTGGACGAGGGACGGAGAACATTCCGATCAGCGAGAGTGGGCGGTAATGCTGCACTTCGTCGTGTGAGAAGGAAGATTTCGGCGAATTCCGGTAATGGAAGTAGCGAAAGAGTTTGAAGTCATCGTCAGTGCAAGCCTGGGTTCGTCAGTTTGGATGTAGAAGTCGTCTTGGCAGCGTCTCCACAACGCGGCAACAGGTGAGCTGTGGCAAACTTTTTTTTACACCTTGGTATTAGGGCGTTGGGAAAAAAGTGTTGTTTAAAGCTTGCGGGAACTGTTGTGCGTGTTGGTGCTATTTTTTTTCATTGTTTGGTTGCTTAGGTAATTAAGTAATTTTACAATGGAGTTGCTTAGTGATAAAACTGTGGTTGAATTGAAAGCTGTGTGTGAGGAATTAGGGTTGCATGCGCCTAAGCGAAAAAGTGAAATTCTGGCTATGCTTAAAGGTGGGTTGGAGGGAGGAACTTTGTTGGCTGATGATCTTGCAGAAGCTGTTAAAACTGTAGAGGAGGCTAAAAGGGTTATAAATGAAGAAAAACAGGAAATAAAAGAGCGGGAGTTAAGAGAGGCTGAATTAGAGAGGGAAAGGTTAAGTGTAAGAAAAGAAGAATTAAAAAGAGAGGGGGCTTCAAGAGAGAGGGAGGACGAATTAGCAAGGGAAAAATTAGCAAGGGAAATAGAATTAAGAGAGAGGGAGGACGAATTAGCAAGGGAAAAATTAGCAAGGGAAAAAGAATTAAGAGAGAGGCTAGATGAAATTGAAAGAGAAAAATTAGCTATAGAAAGAGAACGATTGGATCGTCACGAAGAGCTAGAACGGGAGAAGTGGGAACGGGAAGATAGATTAACGAGGGAGAAACAGGAGCATGAGCTGCGTATTAGCGAAAATGCTAGGCAGCATAATGATGAAATGCAGGCAAGAGAGTTGTCCTTTAAGCAAGAACAATTAAAGGTAAAAACAGAGTCTGTACAACAAGAAAAACGTTATGACATGTCGAAGTTATGCCAACCCTTCAGGGAGAAGGAAGACAACATATTAGTTTTCTTGTCTGGTTTTACTAGAATTTGTGATAGGATGGGTTTTAACAAAGAAGAGTGGCCTTTCAGATTGTTATCTTTGTTAACAGGGAAAGCGCGGGAAACACTCATGCGTCTTTCTGATGATGACTTTGCAAAGTTTGATCTGTGTGTGAAAGCTCTTAAAGTAAGATTTAATGTTACAGAGCAGTGTTTACATAACCAGTTTAGATTAGCAAAAAAAACTGATAAACAAACGTACTTAGATTTTGCTCACACTTTGACAACACTGGGTACTGAATAGGTTAAGGAACTTGATTGTGGGGATTCTTTCCAAAAATTGTTCCAGCAGGTATTAATAGAGGACTTTTTTAATAAGGTACCAAGTCCGATAAGAGTATGGCTTATTGATAAGGGTAAACAAGAGTCTGTTTTGAACTTAGCTTCGCTTGCAGACGATTACTGCGCTAATCGCCAAGAAGCAGTTCTAAGACAGGGGAGTGGTTCTGACAATGGAAATGGCGGACCACAGGACAGAAATAATTACCGTGGAGGAGGTAACAATGGTAATGGTTATGGCAGGTATCGGAATGGTAATGGTTATCAAGGTAGTCAAGGTAGCAGAAACAATGGAGGGAATGGTAATTCGCAGAATGGTGGAGGCAACCAAGGGAATGGGAATAGTAACTATGGGAACAATAGTAACAATGGTAATGGTAACAATAGCAATAGTGGTACTAGAAATGGTTCAGGTAATAATGGTACGAGCAATGGTACTACTGCTTCGGCTTACAATGCGCAAGCAAGGCCGCAAGCTAACGACACTACTCAGTCTGGTAGGAGAGCGCCTTTAAAGGCGGACGAGCCACGTAAGTGCTACATTTGTAGCTCGAGATCGCATTTGAAAAGGGATTGTCCCAACAATGGTACCAAAGCCTCAGTGGGAAATGTATGTACTCAATTGCCTATTGTACATAGTGGAAAGGAGGTTAGCTCTTTTAAAGGTAAAAGTGGTACACACTCGGTGGAAAGCCAGTTATGTAAGAAATGTACAATTAATGGAAAGCCTGGTAGTTATTTGCTGGATACAGGTGCCTTTATGGATGTGGTTTCAAGTAAAATGGTAGAGCCTAGTTCGTTCACTGGGAAACGAGTTGTTTTGTCGTCAGTCATAAGTAAAAACGTGACAGACTTTCCTGTGGCAAAGGTAAAGTTGGCTACAGAAGATGGCTACATTATGCTGGAATGCGGCGTGTCGCCATTTTTTAAGGACGAAACGTACGACTTTCTGCTTAGCCAAAAATCTTACGAAAAGCTACAGAAAATTGAAACAAAGGTAAACAAAACACGGACTGCGATAGCTAGGTCGAAAACAGGTATCAATGGAAAGAAAAGTAACGAAAAGCAGGCTGCAGATCAATTTATTGATGGTGATGTATTGGATGGTCTTTTTAAAGGTGAAAATGAGGAAACGGAGGAAAGTGTTAGAAATGTTGCAAGTGAAAATAAGGTAATGGCTGAAATTAGTGTCAAGGTCGAAGATGATGGGCTTGCACGAAATGATACAGTTGTCCAGTTGCAACACGTTTTAGTCAATAAACAAGCTAGTGTTGTGGCCGACTCTGTAAGGAGTACGGAAATTTGTGAAATGGTTACAGGGAAAGAAAATGTAGATTTGTTGGCAGCAGGAATTCAAGACTTGTTAGCTGTTAAAGCTGAAGTTTTAAAGCTGAAGTTCTGGTGCTTGATCCTGGGTTGGAGGGAAGTCGAGTGGCAGCTGACACTGAAGGTACATCTTTTTTTTGGAAGGATGATGTCTTAAGTAGGAAATGGTCGGCAGCAAATGGCACCAAGACGGGTGACCAGGTAGTGATACCTAAAATGCTTACGGAGCAACTGGTAAGGATGGCACATGTTAATGTCTATTTTGGGCACATGGCCACGGAATCGAACATTGCCAGGTTGCAAGAAGTATTGCATGGGCCAAGAATGTGTGCACAATGTAAGAATTGGAGAGAGTGGTGTGCAGTCTGTAAGAAATATAGAAAAGGTGTAAGGAAGGGAGAGGACGAAATGATTTTAGTTCCGGTTGTGGCAGAGCCTTTCATCAAGGTGGAAGTGGATTTCGTAAAGCCTTTCAAAGTGACGTCTGACGGAAATACGCATGTCTTAAAGGTTTGTGATAGGGCGACTAGGTATCCTGAAGCAGTGGCTGTCAGAGGGGCTAACTCACACATGGTAGTAAATGAAAGCTTAGCGATTTGTTCAAAGGTTGGGTTCTCTGTGGAACTCCAATCGATTCTTGGAAAACAGTTTGTTTCTGAACGGGCTGCTTGTTTCTTGAAGGAGTGTGAAAAAGGCCTTGTAAATGGTAAGCTTTATCATTCGCAGTCTCAGGCTGTAGAAAGGTTGCACAGAACGAGGGAAGACTGTAGCAGGGCTTTGGATTTGGAGTATCCTGACAAAGGGAATGATGTTTTAGCACCAGCTAAGTTTGCAAGTACGTCTACTTCTTGTGAGATGGCAAACTTCACTCCTGCGGAGTTAGTTCACGGAAGTAAGGTGAGGTTAAAGTGGCACTATCACCGATTGAAAGCAGACGAATTCTGACAACATCTAGCGCTGTGTAGTACCATCTAGCGTTTGCTTGCACCAAGAGAAGGAATGCATATCGGCATTTCTTTTAACTAAACAATAAAGCCACGATATCCTTAATTATTGAGTGAAAATTTGGTTCATCCTCGTGCACCTGCGAGCAAGCTATAAAGGTTAACAATATCAATGTCACTAGATGGCGCCACGGTATTTTCGTTCGCATTTCAATCAGTGATAGTGCCACT
>JAHWFP010170841.1:0-10246 GCA_023313725.1 Lithobius niger
TGCTTACGGAGCAAACAGTCTGCATTAAAGACTGGCCTTGTGAGGATGCAAGATAACACTAATCTGAGAAAGAAAGAAAAAACAACTGTCCCGACTGGAACTCGAATCCAGGATTTCCCGCTGACCAGGCCGGGCGCTCTAGCCCACTGCGCTACCGGGGCGGATACTGGGTACAGGCTCCGAGCTAAGCAGCTGTTCACTCTTTCTCAGTGGTGGTCGGCTGGAAGTCGTGGGTTCGAGTTCCAGGCGGGGCAGTTGTTTTTTCTTTCTTTTACAAATAGTGTATCTAGTATCCTTACAGGGTCAGTCTTTAATGGGGACTGTTTGTTTCGATTACCCTTTACGTGGTGATTTATTCTTTATTTAAAGTGTTTATTTCAGAATAAGACCCCCAAATAGGCCAAGCGTACACGACCAGGTATAAGAATACAGTTCTGGATGTATACGTGGCTATAATGGGATCTGAGTGACTTGTACGTGTTGTTTCCGAATTGCAAAATTACTAAATTTCCCTTTTAGTATAGGTTTCTGTAAAAATAAGGAAACCTCCTGACAGATCAATTCCCTCAAGGACAGGTCAAAAACGATATTTAAATTTTAACCAGTGTATTGCTGGTCATAGTCCCCTAAAAAAAAAAACGAAATACAAATGTAATGGGGACAACAAAAACGTGAGAAAGGACAAATATTTCCGCAAGGATATCTTACAATAAAAGCCAATCACAAGATTAAAAACATAAAAAAACGAGATCATGATGATTACCAGACCCACCATCTTGAAAGTGAAGTCATGTGACCTAAATGCCAGATTTTATTTACAGGAAGATCTTTAAACAATTTGCACCATTGTTCCATGCTGCTGAAATTCTTAACGGTGCTCATAAGATTCATTTTATTAACCAAAAATCAAATGGAAGCTAACACCATCAGTGTTAATGAAATGCGTCGTATAGGAACACCGTTTTACCACCTTTTCTGTTTTAACGTAGGCCTGATAACACATAAATGATCCGTGGAAGGCTGTACAATCTTTAATGAGGGCTGGAGTGTGGGAGAAGACCCTTTATATACCAGTATTTATCACAAACCTTTCTTTTAACATCAGTAAATGCTTTTTTAGAAAATTGAACTGTTTGAAACAACATTGCATGCACTTGCATGCTATATTGTTATTTTTCCATAGCGTGGGATAGGTTGCAGACGGTGGGTCACATTTTGTTCTTTATCGGGTGGGTCAGGTGGGTCATGGGTCAAAAAAGATGACCCACTTCCACCTCTGACCTGAAGCGGTGAACGCTCGGCTAGAACCCGTTGAGCATGAAATAGTGTAGGTATTTTCACGTAACATAATTTGAGGAAACGATGATGAACTAGCATATCGTGCCCGGCTTCGCCCGGGATTTGTTTCGGCCGTAGTTTGTTTTGGCCCGTGGTTGTTTCCCAGTTTTTGGTCGGTGTTGCCTGAACGTTGAACGCGACAGGCATTTCGCTTGTTGCAGTACTCCCCTTTTATTCCCATCCTGTACGTGCGCTCTCCCTGTCCTTTTCCTCTTATCCTACCCAAAAAAATCTACCTTGTATGGTTCTGTTAATGCGTAATCATATGTTTAATGGCAACGGACGTATTGCCCCCACTTTTCACCACCCTGCCAATCTCTTTTTTTTCTAAAGAACATGGATAAAAGACGGACTGGCCCAAACACGGGCATTTGCCGTTCCTGCCCTCCTGCCCACTCCCAGTTTATCGTTTTGGCTTGTGCACCCCTGTTTTCGCTGAGTGTTGCCTGAACATACAGTCCACTGGCATTTATTTTCTGTAATACTCTCACTTTCCTCCAATCTTCCCGTTTCCTTTTTTCCCATCCTCTCTCTCCCTTCGGTTACGTGTTGTTTCGCCAAATCGACAGGAGATTAACAGCTGTTGTCTTAGGGGCCAATCCCGTTTCGGCAAATCCCGTTTTGCCGAATAGCGTTAAAGAAATTTTAGGCACACGAAACCTATAAAACATTTAAACATGAACATTTAGACATTATAATGGTCAGACATTTATAGACATTTGTTTCAAATTACGTACCTCGCTTGCGCTATCGCGCTCGCTGCGTCTAAACACATAACATGAGAAAGTGCCACTTATTCAAAATTACTTCCAATTAGGCATGCCTCTTTAAATTCTGCAATGTTAAATTTTTCAAGAATATTTTGATTTTGCGAAGCGGGATTCTGCGAAACGGGAATTCCCGTTTGGAAAAGGGTAACCACATTCCCCACACATGGGCACACACACACAGACACACAACCTCCCCATCAACTCCCAGTTTATTGGTTTGGCTTGAGTGATCTGTAACATGTGAAAAATGACTGTCCTTCGTGCATGATGTCATTTATCACTGTTGCCAGAACGTTGACTGAGCTTGGTTGTTGTTTGGGATGTTGTTGTTCGGTTAATGGGTAGTCATATGCTTATTGGTCAAAGACGCAATGCCCCCCCCCCCCCCACGGGCAATAGTCGTACAGGGCCTCCTCCCCAACTCTCAGAGTATCGCTTTGGCTTGCGCAATCTGTACCGTGTGAAAAATAATGTCTTTCGTGCATGGCGTCATTTAACACATGGCTCTGTGATGACCGCGTAGAGCAAATTGTTAGTCGAGGCAACAATGTGCCAATTTCAACTCCTTTCAAGGTTACAACGCACCAGTTTCAACTTCTAGGCAAAGAATTGAGACACGCGCCCGTTTTCATTGTAGGGGCGGTTCCCCTATCGGGGGTCGTTGCCGTTGCCGCATTTCTGCTATGAGACTTTGGTTTATAATGTAAGATGTTCCATTTTGTATAGATCTTGATTTTCATCAGCCAACACATGATACCCGAAGGTTCTTAAGGCTGATTATGTCAATATATTCAATAAGTTTATTAGGCTGTATAGCTGGAGCTAATGACATATACCACGTCCTTAGGAGGAGGTTTATTACACTCCTGGATATAGTGATTTATAGAAGCCAACAATCGACCCAAAATGGCAGCGATCAGTTTGGGACAGATTCTCACATTTGCTCAGGGCCTTCATGACACATCCTTTCCACTGCTCCCACCAAGTCATAAATAAACCCATCGTATTTTCTGAAGGTACCGCGTTGTGTACGTATGCGTCTGTCAGCATGACAATCCAACTTTAACAGTTTTCTTTCATGCTTAGTACTCTGTCCCCCCCCCCCAATGCCTACTTGGTCGGCTTTATTAATTACAAAACTGACAAAACTTGTTTACAGTGAAGCGTAATGGCCGATCGTTCATGAACTCATTTCTCACGACTCTAAAGGAGGAGATGAATTTCGCCGCAGGAACACTTTTCCCTCTCTGGCCGCAAATGACATTCTACAATATCTTCCGGCCTTTTTAACGCCATTCCGTTTAGTTACGGCGCATGTGCTGACTGCCGTGTTAAGACCCTTTCGCCCTCTGGTGGTACAGAAGGAAAGAGGGACACTCAAGTACTAAGTAGCGTTACTGAAAACCAGGACTCGTCCATGTTTCTCAGTTTGTATATAAATTAAGAGGGAATACGGAAAATATCTACATAACTATATTTCCCCATTGGCTATACATGTCATCAGGGGGTCGCAACTGTATACTAGAAACAAGGTATTCCAAACTTCGCAATCAGCATTGCTTCCGGCACTTGGCCGACGCTGGTCTTAATGCCAACATGGCGCCTGCAAACTTCCTGTTCTCGTCATAATGAGATTCACGAGAGGCCGACCCTACAATCTATTTATTTATTTATTCATTTTATTTACAAAATCATTGTCACGCCCTTATAAAGAGCATAACAGCAATTTCAGATTAAGACAACAATTTTAAAAACAGCAGAAACATGGCGGCGCTTATCGTGGCCACCGTTCTCGCCTCTGCTCTCGCCTGAACGAGATTCGTGAGATGCACGTCCTATATTTCGTCACCACTCCTGCTGTGTGCGACGAAGACAAAGCATATATTTCAGGAAGGTTGCCACAAATGTGAAAACGCTGTATATATTAAAAACGATGCAAACATCCATTTGTATAATCGAATAGCTATTGGAAACTTAGTTCAAACTTTCGCCTGTGATCGGAAAAAATTAGCAAACCATATCACAGTTTAACTGTAGCTGTGCGTGTTTTACCCTACTCAATGTCGAACTAAAGTTTGTCCAACATTTTGGAATTACTGCCACTGAATTTGCTCACCATGTTCAATCTTTATGGCGGCAGGCAGCCATCCCATAATCTCAAAGCGGACGTGTCACAGATGCTGCACCTTAAATCGTGAATCGGCTTGGGTTTTGGAAGAAATAACTACAAGGTGCACTACATAAAAATGGAGGGAAAAACAACGCGGGAAGAGAGGATTTCTTAGGCTTAAAATAACGTTGTTTTCTCCAACAACAAAAATTGCGCGTTTTATGTCTAAGACATCACTCTTCACAGCATCGGCTTCAGTATGACGCCCTTCTGTTTCTCTCTGCAGTGCCCCTTGCAGCTAACCCATTAAAGCTCCAGCATAGAGTTGTATACAATAATACTACGTCGTGTCACTGCTCTATCGTCGTAGATGCCATCTTAGAGCAATATACTCACTGCAGGAGCATACTCTTACGGAAAGCAACAATCAGTAGCGTTATTTATAGTGACGTTGTCATCAACTTGTGGTATATACAAACGGTATGCTTGGGGAACAAACGGGAGGAAACCTGCGTTGTTACTACGGTGGCTTGTTGAGATAAATAACAGCTTTTTTTTTCTACACACACAGAACTTTCATGAAACCGGAACTTCGGCGTTCCAACATCAGATAAGACACACTACAACCTATAGGACGATACAGGTAAACTGCGCCCACGCCAGTGCCATCTTGTTCCAGTTTCATACAAGTTTTGTGCGTGCCACTGTATACGTTGCATCACGTAGCGTAAAAACGGCCGGCAAACAACAATAAGGAAAGCGAGGGAGAACAAATTTCGTGAAGGTGCATTGTGCATTGTGTTAGCTAACATTTGCCATATGCTGGTTTGTAAAAATATCACGAATTGTTTAGAAAGTTTGCGACAGCGAAATGTTTATTTGCCGGCATCTTTGAACTCCAGTGTGGGGCCGGCTTAAGCTACGATTTCCTGCACCATGTTGTCTGTGCAACTGCAGTCCAAGGCTACCTATAAGGCTTCTTCTGTTTTCATGTTGTGACTGTGAAAGATACGCGGATTTTAAACTTAAAACACTGAATTGTGCTTTTATTGGGGCCGCGACCCGTAGTCATGCGCCCACAGCAAACAACACACCAACTACAACCAACCAATACAACCAAACGACCAATACAACCAACACATCAAATTAGTCCTCAAACACTGAAATTGAAATTGTTTTTTATTGGGGCCGCGACCCGTAGTCATGCGCCCACAGCAAAAAATTTAACAACTACAACCAATCAATACAACCAAACGACCAATACAATCAACACATCAAATTAGTCCTCTTAATGACAGCCGTAGTTACTAGCATCAACACAATTGACACACTCAAACACTGCATTGACACCAAATAATTAAACTTTAACAACAATGGCTTCACGCTACGTACTTCTTTGTTCACTCGACGACAAAACAAAGCCTCCGGAGGTTTAATTTCATTAATTTCAAGCAGTAGAACAACCAAGGTACGTGTGTATTGTACTGTATGATACGCTATTGAGTTTTCAATTCTCATTAAAAATGTGTTAAACGATCCCTTGACGTAGCAGTAAATCGTCCGAAGACTTCAGTAATAGTCACCATTACCGTAAAATAATGTCCGTTTAGCGCAGCAACACCGGTAAATCCAATAATGAGAAGATGTCACGTGTTTGTGCATCCCGCTAACACTAATCGATGCTACGATTGGGGTTTTTCGTTCTTCGTGCTTTCAGTTTAGCGCAACACTTGGACGACTGGTCTAGCATGCTACGTGAAAACGAGCGTTAAGTCTTTTAAATATAGGTAGTCTTGTCCTTGTCAATCGGTGCGGTAGTAACCTTTCTGTGAAGTTACGTTGCGACCATTGTGACTGTAACAGTTACTACCCCCTAATGCCATTAGACGTATATTTTTGTGGTCAGGCCCAGGGACATTCGACAGTTGGGTAGGTCGGACTACTCAATGCAATACGTCAGTGCTACTTCAATTATTCTGTTTTCTGTTGTAATGTTTACACGAGCCGGATTGTCCAAGATGCGACAGTAATTGGTGAAGTCATTTCTTCGAAACCAAAACAATGGGGTTCTTCTATACGATGCCAATTTGTGGCGGCGGTACTGCCCGTCTATGGACACGATAACAACAAGCGTTACGTATTTTCAATCGCATTGTCGGCTGGATTTAGGTACCTTGTTTTGTTTCTTTGTTTTTACTTTTAGGAAGCCGCACCCAGACCGTGTTATCTGCCCCACTACATAGAGTAGGTACCAAAATACCTCTCTCGAATACAGTTTAAACTGAATAAAACGGATGCCTCTGACACGCATCAAAACCCCACAAGTACATAAAATCCACAATTTAATAATTTTTGGCCATAATCTTACAGGACTTGTTCACAACTTAAAAACAAACAAAAATACACGACGAGCACAGATGCAGGACAACAATCACTCGTCCGCCCATATTGATAATGACGTCACTTTCAATATGGCGGACGAGTGATAGTTGTCTTGCATCTGTGCTCGTGCATTTTTGTGTGTTTTTAAGTGGTGACCGAGCCTCGTAAGGTTAGGGCCGAAAATTATTAAGTTGTGGATTTTATGTACTTTTGGGTTTTGGTGCGTGTCAGAGGTGTATCGACCCACACCTTAAACAACTTAACGGATTGGGGTGGTATGAGAGCATTCACATTACGTAACATTTTTTCCTATCAATTTAGACCTCCCCCCACTCCCTTTTGTAATAAAATTTTAGTGAAAAAGAGTGTGCTATACGTAACACTATTCGTCAACACTTCAAAAATTTGTGTGTTACGTAACACTACGTCATACCCCCCCCCCCCTTCCTTGCCGATACATCTCGTAAAAACTTCGCTGTGTTTCTCACGTTGCTTGTAGTATTGAGTGGACCGACCCTACCAAAACTTATGTAGTCAAAGGTCCCAGATTAGACCTATATTCAAGCAATTAAGGCTATACTTGAGCAATTACGACTATAATTTGCCTTAGCTAATATTTACTGTAGTTAATAGAATTAGTAATTCTGTCTAATCGCATCGAAGATTTCTGTATAGTCCCAAGCTACCCAAGTTTCTGTAAGCCAATCCAAATATTGCAGATGGCAACCCGAATACTTCCCTTCCCTTTTCGCACCAAGTGTTAGCACTTCATAAAGGGCAAGAATGTAAAAGTATCCCAAACTGATCGCAGCCATTTTGGGGCGAATAGTATCGATTACAGAAGTTCACAAACTGCATTCCAACATTGTAGAAACATAAATGTAATTGTAATCTCTTCGTATTTCTCTATGCATTCAATGTGCAGCTGTTACATTAGGCCTCATTTACGCTAAATCCCTTCGCTTTACATCAACTGGTCTAAAATTTCAAGATGGCGTCCTCTGATTAAAGGTGTGCGACAGCACGCCACGATGCGGTCACCAGCAAGAAATCAACGCCACGGGGGGCCGCCGCTGGTCAGTCTACTTTAATTAGCATTGAGTGAACCGACCCTACCGAAGCTATGTATCAAGTCAAAGGTCCTTGATCAGGTCTATATTGAAGCAATTATGCCTATACTTGAGCAATTACGCATATAAGTCAGCCAGTATTTTTAACAATTGCAGTAAAAAGTGTCGTTGCAAAATCTCAAAATGAAGTAATAACCAACAGACAACCGAAATTATCGTTAGTAACGTCTACTTTTCATAACATTCAAAATTCTCAAATTTGTGATCTGTTGTGATCGTAAGCAACAAATATTTTTCAGCATATGAAGAGAAAAACTCCATTTATATGCATACTTTTTGGGAACCTGACCGACGCCAAAAATTTTTAAAAGTCGCCGCTGCCCTCCGAATATCGGCACGCCGATCTACGCCGTCGCCGCAGCGGAAAATATGAGATATTCCCCGCCGCCGAAAAACGTTTTATAACTGCACACTTCTACCTCCGATTCGCAATGAAGCAGTTAACAGGAGCCACTGGGATACTTGTCAGTACAGCAAGAATTCTTTATTGAGCGAGCGAAGCGAGTGAGGTCCTTTGAACTCCATGATTTAGCTTTTCCCGTTTGTGCATTCGTTTGTCGGTTTTTCGCGCACTACGGCCAAATGCATGAAGTGGCGCGCATGAAATTCAATAGATATATTCTTTTAGCTTAGGACGAATGACATAACGTACATTGTTTTGCTATGAAAGCAATTGTTGGGTGAGGGGTGGGGTGAGGGGTGGGGTGCGAGGGTTTCAAAGCGACACCTAAATGATTATGTGGACGTATTCAAACGATATTGAGTAGTCATATTCTTTGCGCTTAGTCAAACAACGGTTTTAGACAAAGTAAATATCCACGACGGCCTTCTGTTAAACGGCGTCCTAAATAGGATTTTCGGATTTTCACTTCGAAATTGTTCGGCGGTTTGAACAGAACCCATTTGTGAATAAATATTTCTTTCTAGTAAGAATTTTTGTACCACTATACCTAAGCAGTATTGCACACCGTGCATTCAACACCAGTCAACTATAGTGAGTTTAAACACCGCCAATCAGGTTTGATCCGACGCACCTGTAAAGTTTCAATATCAAACATTCCAAGTATCCTACGTCCACCCATCCTATACGCAGTCGTTAGTAATCTGTGTTTAGCTGTTTTAGTCTCGGACTGTTTCACACTTTTCTTAGACTCTGGAGAAAAACAAGGTTTTACTTTTTCGAATATGTGATTATTTTTAACTTCGAACTTTGTGAAATGTCTAACTTTGAAATTTCCATGCTGAAAATTGTCATTCGAATGTGCACTGTTGTCATTCTTGTGCTTTAAAACACAAACGGTAAGTGAAGCCAATATTTAGGCATGCATTTGGACCGATCCTGAAAAGTCGACTGCCATACTGACTATCAAGAATTTATAGGGTTGGGGGAGGAGAATTTGTGACTGAGACCCATACTGAAACGTCTTAGATATACATTCATATTAGTTCAGTCTTAGTTTATAGAGGGCGCTATGTGTTTTATGTGGGAATTTCTACTCAGTTTTTAGCTTAAAGTTAAACTAAACTAAACGAAACTAGCTTGAATTTAATTATTATTTAACCTAGCTTTGTTGTAATTTAGTTTACTTTGGATTTTGGGGTAAAAAATTAGCAAAAATTACCAGATAGAACACGTGGCGCCCTCTGAAAACTCGGACTGAACTAATACGGACGAAGTGATTGTTCGGCCCGACGACTTGTCAGATTGAACCTTTATTGAGTTGATCGACCACTCATGTCTGCCTCCTGTTTCCATGAAGGTAGAGTGGGAGAGTGCATTTTCAATGCGGACGCGAGGAGGGGAGAAGTGGTTTTCCTTTTAGCCTTCCTTTTTCCCTGTAGCCTTCCTTTTAGCCGGTCTCCAGGATTATTATATAGATATTGTGTAAGAATTAAATTCATTTTTAAACTACCATTTTAAGTACCATTTGCTGTAATTTGTGTTATTTCTTTTCCTGTACATAGTTTGTTTTGTCGAGATACAAATCCATCTAAACGATTTAGGTATAGGATCTGAATAAAATGTATTATTATTATTAAAAAAAAAAAATTACCCTTGAGGTGCAGAACTTGTCCATTGCTTCAAAGGAACTCTACTGTCCCAACATAACTTTTTGAAAAAGCCACTGTTTACGAAAACCGCTAACTATAATACGATTTACAGGGCATAACTCAGCTACACACACAATAGCTGGCGACACGACAGGAGTGCCTCATTGGAAAATACTTTTAATTTCCGCTCTTGAGGCTTTGTCATCGTTGGTTGCGGCAGAGTTGGAACGGACGTGTTCCGACGACTCACAAAGTTTGGGTTTGAAACCCGCATTGAAGAGACCGGGGCTCAAAGCTAGGGGGGGTCAAATTGAAGACGGCAGGGTGCCAATCGGCTATATTTTACGTCAACTCAGGCGTCACTCACCCCCCTCCCCATCTGCCACTCCCCCCCATCCCCATAAGCAACTACAACCGCCGAAAGACGCTAACGGGCAGTAATTATTGGTACGTTTAAATCATAC
>JAHWFP010170846.1:0-21529 GCA_023313725.1 Lithobius niger
TTCTAAACTATCGACTATTCAGGATGCCATAGCCGACAAGGCTTCAGAAACACTTTTTGATGGTCTGAAGGAGGTCATAAAGTCCTGGGCTTCGAAGGTGCTACTTGCCCAACAGGACATCCTGGCAAATCACTTAGTAGATATGAAGACTACCTTTGATCACTATCTGTGTAATCAGGAATCACGTTTTTGTGCCACTGTGCGCGACGAAATATCCAAGCTCACTAAGGACCTTGCTTTTAAGGGTGACACTGTTCAAAATGAAGCGCAAATTCTGGGCGACACACTTAGAGTAACTACTTTTTTATCCACATCACCGGGTGGCGATACTGTGCTACGTTCGTCACACCTTGACAGGTTTGGAGATGCTGCAAACCAAGGTGCTAACCATCTAGGCAAGGAACAGAAAGGTCCAAACTTGCTAAATATTGAAACAGACCAGATTCATTCAAACATTACATTGCGTAAGAAACACAAGGGTAGAACCCGACCGGGCCACAAGAATAATACTGATGCTAACACGCGACCAGTGGCTGCTGGGTCAAATATTACTGAAGGCTGGATGTCAGTGGTTGACACTGTCTGTCAAAAAAAAAACGACGAACATGAAACAACATCCAGTTCCCGAGACACTTCCTTTGCTGGTTCACCATTAGTGACCAGGCCGACCTTGCAAAACTGGTCCAAACAATCAATTATACTGGGAGACTCGCATGTCCGGTCTCTAAGGGGTAGCTGTAACATTCATTCTAAGACCTGGACTTATCCGGGAATCAAGGCAGAGCAACTTATTGAAAAGCTTCCAGAAGTAACACATGAAACTGCTGCAGATGCCACATTCATCATCTGTGTAGGCTCCAACAACGTCCCTGATGATCCACCAAACCACATTGTTCACCACATCTCATCCATTACAACACGGCTGCTACAGACTAGACCAGGGTCGAGGATCTCACTTGTGGGACTTTTTCCAAGACTGCGTAAAAATCAACGTGAAGAAGATAGGATTGTAGCCCATACAAATGTTCTTCTGCGAAAGTTGTGTGTTGACCATAATTTTAGTTTTATCTCTATCGACAACCATCTCTGTGCTGACCACACATTGTTCTCACGGGATGGGCTTCATTTAACAAACAAGGGCAAGGGTCTCCTTCAAAACGAATTGTTCTCCATACATTCATCCTCGGAAAACAAGTTGCCTTAACTGGAAGTATTCCATCCTGCAACACGAGGGTTCCGTCCACATCCTCACGGGATCACACTATTACATCCTTGTCTAACGATTTGAATTGTCTTACTTTAAATGCTAGAAGTCTGGTCAGGAACTTAGGTGGCCTGCGGTCCATTCTTGCGGGTAACCGTTTTGATCTTATTTTTGTTGTGGAAACTTGGTTGTCCTCGGGGTTTACCGACCGTATGGTGGTTGGGCCTTACAACTATGAGATGGTGCGGCTGGACAGGGCCACCAGGGGGGGCGGTGTCGCCATCTTACATCGTAGAGAACTAAAGGTGGTTCCAGGTTTGTTTGCTGGCAATGCTGAGGCTATGTCAGTTTTGTTGCCGGAACAAAAACTGAATTTTGTTCTGGGTTATTTGCCTGACAGTCACGAACCAACACAAATTTTAAACATGGGTAACTTTTTGGTCACAGCAATTCGAAACAATTGCTCCAACATTATCCTTGGTGATTTTAACCTCTCCACGGTAAATTGGACCCACTTAACAGCTGCCGATTCGAATCATTGCCACTTCCTAGAAATTATTGCACCGTTGGGGCTTCAGCAACATGTAACAAATCCTACCCGAGGAAACAACATACTCGACCTTGTCTTTTCTCAGGATGAGCGTCTGGTCTATGATCTGTCTGTTGAAGACCATCTCGGCTCGAGTGACCATTGCACTGTTTCTTTCCGGTTACATTGTGCCACTGCGATTCCAGCACAGAAGGCACCTACAACTAAGAAAATAGATTTTAACTTACTTCGCAAGCGCTTGGCAGCGTACGACTGGCGAGAGTGGTCCTTACATCTAGCAACATCTGTTGATTGTGTTTGGTCAAACTTCATGCAGATTTTGAAAACTATGGTTAACATGAGCCAGCAATACTCAGCTAGAAATCATAGGATGAAGCTTGGCCTCCCTCCTGCTATAGCTAAGGTTGGCAGACGTAAGCTGAAGCTGTGGAAGCTTCTCAAAAGAGAGCATTCTCCTGCAAACCTTACTAATTATAATAGATGTAAAAGTGACTACACTAAATTGGTAAATGATTGGCACCAGGTGGCGGAATCAAAAATTGTCAAGGAAGGTTCCCTTTCTGCACTGTTCCGTTTTTACCGCCAGCAAACTGGCTCCTCCCGTACTATTCCCCCACTGAAGTCTGGAGATGATTTTCTAACTGTAGATTTTGACAAGGCTGAATCTCTTAACAAGATATTCGCCTCAAACGGCATTGTTGATGACGACTGCCCTTTGGATGCCGGGAGTACTTGCAGGTACGACAGCGCGGTCTGCTCCTCCGTTGTTTTCTCTCCTTCCTTGGTTCGAACTACCATATCAAAACTGAAATCAAGTCATGCAGTTGGGCCAGAAGGTTTCTCCGCTTTTTTTTACAAGCAGATCCAGGATGAAATTTGTTTTCCGTTAGCTGTTATCTTCGAACATTCGTTCCGTGAGGGTGTTCTGCCAACAATCTGGCAAACAGCAAACGTCATACCTGTCTTTAAAAAGGGTGAGGCGGCAGACCCTTCAAACTATCGACCAATTTCTCTTACGGTTGTTCCATGCAAGGTCATGGAGACCATAGTTAGAAATACTATGTTGTCTTTTTTGGAGAAGTTCAACTTGATTAACTGTGACCAGTTTGGTTTTATGCCGGGGCGCTCTGTAACCCATCAGCTTCTCCTTGCCATGGACAACTGGACAAGTGCACTTGACATCGGGGTGCCATCTGACATTGTCTATTTCGATTTTCAAAAAGCTTTTGAATCTGTTATTCACCGCAAATTATTATTCAAACTTGGAAACATTGGCTTTGGCGGTAAGTTACTAAATTGGATTGCTGCCTTCTTATCAAATAGATCCCAGAGGGTCATTGTTGGAAATACGTTTTCTACCAAAATGCAAACCATCAGTGGTGTACCACAAGGCTCGGTCCTCGGGCCACTGCTATTTGTGGTCTATCTGAACGACCTTGTGTGCAATAGCGAAAATGTTTCGAGTTTTAAATTTGCAGATGATCTTAAGCTGAGCACTGAGATCTTAACTGCAGAAAACACTGAAACACTTGCTTGCATGATAGACAATGTCAGTCATTGGGCTAATTTATGGCAATTGCCAATTTCCATCAAAAAATGTCAGTCATTCCACATTGGCCATCATATAAACCCAGCCTCCTACTTGATCGATAATAACCGCATTCCAGATGTATCAGACGTACGGGACCTCGGGATTTGGTTGACATCTGATTTAAAATCGTCTCTGCATTGCAGGAATGTGTCCACGGCAGTATTTAAACGACTTGCCATTGTGAACCGTTGTTTTCGATCGGGAAATATCACAACTAAGATCTGGGCTTTTAAAGTCTTTGTCCGGCCATTATTGGAATATGCAAGCTCTGTGTGGTCACCATATCTCTTCAAGGACATTGACCTAATTGAGTCGGTGCAGCGACGTTTCACGAAGAGTTTGCCAAATTTGCGAGAGATGCCTTACTGTGCACGCTTGCAGAAAGCAGGTCTTGAATCTCTTGAGCTTCGCCGTTTGAGATCTGATCTCATTTTGGTTTTTAAAATTATCCACGAACACACTAATGTTGTCCTGCCATTTTTCGAATTGAGCACAGTGCACTCCACCCGTGGGCACTCTTTGAAACTGGTGGCTCCAAGGGTAAATCGTGACTGTAGAAAAAACTTTTTCTCTGTTCGGGTTATCCCAGCCTGGAACTCCCTTCCTGAGAGGGCAGTCTCGGCAAATTCCACTGCAGCCTTCAAACACGCTTTGTGCGGTCTCTCGTTTGAACGTTTCTTGAAGCGGCCGGGGTGGGTTGGGCAGTTGCGGGCATCACCTGGTGACTGATCAGACTTTTAGTTTTAGGATTGGTGTTAGTGGGACACTCTCCCCTTCCAACTACCTTGACACACATGTGGTCAAAAAAAATTTATTATTATTATTATAATATAACGCTCGCCCAACTCACACGCGAAATACCCTTGCGGTTTTACACTAGCTAATTGTGGATCTTGAGTATTTGGAAGAATGCAGGGACAAATTTAATATCAATAATTGCAGGAAGACTTACATATTGTTGCGTGTAATTTTGGTGTGAGGATCTCAATTGTGACAGGATAAAAATGCAAAACAAATTATGGAAAATTCAATCCTAGCTGTTTCAATGAGGAGGAATTGGAATGGAATAAATAATAATACCAAATTACAACAACTGGTAAATACATGCTAGCATAGGCCTATAATAATATAGTCTGGACCAGACAGGAACTTCTTGGGATATCCTCTGTACGGACATCTGCCACAGACACACGAACAGTCCACCACTCCAAACCGGCGCCGAGCAAGAGCTGAGGCCAATAGTCTTTAATCAATTGGGCATCCGCCGGGTCTACCCAAATAAGTCCGGTGCATCGGCATACGATAGCGGCAGCTCAAACGCCAGTAACGGCTGTCGACACAGTTGCAGTGTAACTGCTCAAAGGGGATGCTACCAAAAAAGCTATCGCATTGCTGCATAGGGCACGTTATTGCTTTGAAACGTCCACTTATAGGAGGACACACAACATCGTTCGAAGAACGAGTCGCCCATTGTTGCAGCTGTGCTCCTCCATTGTTGCAGCCATGCTGATAGCATGCATTCATCACATGTGTTTACTTCTTGCTTTCTCTCCAAGTTTGTGCTTCGCTAGGTCGCGTGATACAGTTGGTGATGACGTAACAAAAGTGCAATGTTACACTCTCCCGCTGTGTGTTGCTTCTGATAGACCAAGAGTGTCCCGTAACGAAGCGAGGTGCTTCCTCCAAACTAACAACCTTGACAATACAAGCCGAACATAAGAATGCTGAACCAGTGAGTACGTTGCTAAAAGACAGAAGCAGGACGTCATGTGATAGCAGCAGTGTAATCGGATTGGATCAGCCTCCGAGCTTCTGATCAGGCGACGAAAATGGTTAGTGTTTGGTTTATCGCTCACCACCGACGCATCAATACGTGAAATTATGGGCTATATCACAAAATTTAATGTATTTTCACAGGTGAATTGTGTCATCGTCTGCCTTCAGTCAAGGTATTAACGACATAGTCAGCTGCACAAATGACCGTCATCCTTAGCCAAGCAACGAGCGGAGACACAATTTACTTATTTCATGGTCTGCCAATCAATTTTTATGACCCGCGTTTACCCGGATATTTTAAAATCGTTATAAAACGAAATGACTGCTAACGTACCAGACACCAAACTCAGAAGGTCATTTTATACAATTTCGCAGTGGAACTATCACATGGTAGCAGCTTTCCAGGAAAAGGCCGGCCACTGGCGTACTCATCAAAACACGCTTATTCCTAAATCTCTTTCAGTACTGATAAAGATTCAGAAAAAAAATGTGGCGCCATGTGCGTCGAAATACTCTTAGTAAAAAATAAAACGACTTCTTGGAAAGTTGGTAGATCCCTTTCTCCTTCTGGCATTGGTTACGGCTGGGAACTCGGTAAAGTAATGGGTAACCGTCGGCTTCGTGTTATGAAATGCGAGATCTTCGTAAGAAGCACATGCTAGTTACACGTTTACGATACTGATTCGGCACTGTCTTTCCTTCTCCGTACTATAAAACGAACCTGCGTTAGAAAGAATAGGCCTAGGACAACTTTGGTGATAAATCTTGAGTACGCCAAAAGGCTCTGCCGTGTGGTGACCTGGGCTATTCTAATTCACGGTTGGTACTATTTATTAGTTCCTGGAAGCACAACTTTTTGTCGTAAACGGTTCAGCAAAACTCGCTACATAGCTCTCCATGCAGCCCAGCGGCGTACAGAAAAAACTCGTTTAATCCGATCTAAGTCACCTAACCTAACCTGACCCAACCTAACCTAACCTAACCTAACTCAACTTAACCTAACTACAACAACAACAGATCAGCAATAAAGTCAATTTACACATAATCACCACTAGTGGGTGCTAATTAACGAAGTTTCGTAGCGAGATCTGCCCCGCATATCTGAACTGTTTACGAAATAAATATTCTTCCTGGAAGCCATGGTTAAATCTCGGTTAATATCGTGGTAAAATCTTCTCCTTCCTGCAAGGGTTAAAATAATATAGGTTGTCAATAGTTAGCGTTGCTAAAAACCAGTCGTCGCTACTTAGCACCCATCTAAAACCAACTCACTACTTCAAAAACTACACTTTGAAGTTCTAACTTATTTAACTAGCTTCACCTAAGGTAATTAAACAAAATTCGGTGAGTAATACCGTACATTACGGTAACAACTGATATACTGAATTACTGATATACAAACAAACACCCATTTAGGTTAATTAACTCAGACAGTAGTGGTTTTGAGGGATGTTAACTAAAGGTCACCTTAGGCAGGATACTGATTGGAACCTGGGCTGCATGGCCATCGGCTCCTGAAACTGGTTCTTTGCCAGGCAAATCAGAAAACCATGCCATTCAGGGATCACTAAAGGAGAACAGGTTGGAGCGCTGACTCAGATCCTAATGCTTAAATATCCACCAAATCTACAATAAAGTAGAGTTTACAACTATGAGATAGTGTGCTCCCAAACCTGCATTTATTACCACCTTTGGAGTTTTTGAACAGCCCTAAAAACACGGGCAATGAGTGACATGCAGACAGACAGCGTGTTTCGAAATTTAATAAAAATATTCATTACCTTTTATTTAGTTTTTCATTCACTTTTAGGTGTAAAAACTTTCAATTTTGAGCTTAAATTTTTGATAACAAATTTCGCCATTAACTTCAAAACCTTACTACCAACCTGCTAACAAATAATTCACGTTTTTAAACTGCTAATAAAATCTTTATTATGTATTTTCTCCTTACGATATTGAAGGGTTGTGATTTTGGGAAAAGGTTTTGAAAACGAACAATCATAGATTATCCACCGGGTTTGAATTTGAACCAGTGAGCATTTTGGTTGCGGGAAACTTAACAGTTTTTGTTAATGTACCAATCGACTCTTGTTAACCGTGCTCTCAGAACTTTTATTATTGTAAAATCCATGTTGTTTTCATAGTACTGTTTTCACGCTTGGTCACCCCATTACATTACGGATATTAACAAGACGGAATAGGTTCAAAGGGCTATCACTGTAGGCACTGCACTTCACTCAAGTGTCTGTCGTATGAAGCGTGTTTGATGATGCGGGACCTACAACCCTTTTTGATTATAGATTATCACTTAACGGGTGATAACACCAACACTCGCCAAAATTAATTCTTAATGAGAATGGTGATTTTGCATGTCAGTCAGTTTTATCAGTGACCGACCATCATCCAAATAAGAGGAACCATCATGAAATTGATTCAACTGCGGCCCGCAACATTGTTGCACCCTCTTGTTTCGCTGTTAAACCCATTACTTCACGGAATGCACTGCCAGAAGTGGTTGTGACAAGACCTTTAACCAGCAATTGGGACAGGATGTGACATGATTCATTGTTAATGTTTTCTTGCTTCTTTTTTCTGTTGTGAATCGTTTGCTTTCTTCTGTATTACTAAGAATGACACCAAGAACGAAAACAAAACTGTTGTTAACGTACTTTACAGTTTGTTAAAATTAGATGCTTCGCTCACACCTTCAGTATGCTGCTATTATACTGAAATAAAATTACACCATCAATTAGACTCGAACGAGTCTTAGAGTGCTTAACGAGTCCTTATAAAGTAGAAATTTGGCCGAATTGGGCGTTGTTCCCATCATTCACTAGGACAGAAATTAAGAATTTGAAATTAAGAATTAAAATATAAATATAATAGAAATGAAATAGAATTAAGGAATTAAGGAATTGCATAGCCTACGTCTGCCAGAAAATTCCTGTGAACATGTTTTTTATGTTCCCGGTTTTGAGTTTCGTGTTTCAGGTTAGTCCGATTCAACTTCTTTTTGAAAGTCTTGAAAGAGTTTAGGTTTAGGTTATAGGTTGGGGGTTGTAATTTTAGGTCTATTCAGAAGTGTCAATAGTTTTCCTACCACATGAAAATGGTTTGGTCACCAAACATGCAATAGTCTTGCGCAGTCGAGCTGTGTGTGCTCGGTTCCTCAAGTTTTTATTTTCCAAGTGATACCAAAAAATTTCGAAATCTCGAACATTTTGGTGTTGTGTTGGTGTCGGTCATTCACCGAAAACTCCTTCTTAAACTTTACTGTTGCGGTATTGCGGGTAGTTTAACGAGCTGGATTGCAGCCTTTCTCCAGGACTGCTACCAAAGGGTACGCACCAAAGTCGCTTCTTCATCTTGGACATGGTGTTACACAGGGGTCTGTACTCACCCCACCCCCTTCTTTTCATCCTTTACTTGAACGACCTAAATTTAGAAAGGCTTCAAATTTGCAAATGGCCTTAAGGTGAGAGCGGAAGTGCCTGAATCCCTCCCTGCCTTGGACTTGGACAACATGGTCAGGAAGTTGTCCACTGGTGTAGCGAGTTGGCAGCTCCCTCTCTCTATAAATAAATGCCATGTCTTTAATGTGGGCGAAATCGATAGGCAAAAGACTTACTTGACCATGTTTTCCTACCCACTGCGGAAGTCTGGGATCTTGGTATTTGGTTTACCAGTGACCTAAAATAGTCCACTTACGTGCCAGAAGATTTGCGCTGCAGAGTACTGTCGAGCTGCGATCATGGAAAGGTGTTTTGCTTCCGGAAACACTGATATCAGGATGTGGGCATTTAAGGTTTTCGTTCATCCATTACTTGAATATGCGACTCCCATCTGGTCACCCTACATTGCACGTAACATTGAATTACACGAGAAGGTGCAGAGGCATTACACCAAGAGTCTCCCAGGACTTACGAAGGTCGCGTATCGGGAACGCCTAGCAAAATTGGGCCTAGAGTTTCTTGAACTATGCAGAATAAAATTTGACCTAATCCTTAGGTTCTAGGTGTAATAAACCATCTTATTACCAATGGCTTACTTTTTTTTTTGATCTTGCACTCATGCAAGTTTTTTATTCCTGCTACCAGGCTTGATTGTCGTCGAAATTTTTTTTGGTGCAGGTTACGACGATTTGGAATGCCCTGAGGAAAGAAACAGTGAGTGCAAAAACGGTTTCAGCATTCCATAGGATACTGAACTCTGAACCACTCTTTGAGTACTTGATGTGACCCCAACCTACATTACAGCCACAACCATATCCGGGATGCAAGCTTTTATTAATCCGGAGTGGTATCAGAGACCCGAAGCTCTTTCGTCTTCCGTCTACTTTTGGGGTGGTAAATTGGTATTTTAATTTTTTATTTTATTTTATATGATGCGAATTTTTTCTGCATAGTTATGAAATGTCAGTGGTTGAGCAAAGTGTGAAATTATCAATTTTAACACATGGTTGTGACTGGAGATATTAAATTAAACCCACCAAGCTGACAGAGGTGGCTTGTCCTATTAACTGTTTATTACTACCACAGGTTCAGTACGGCGCTGTGTTAGCGTGATGTCTCCACCGTGTAGTAAACAAGATAAAATCAACTGAATTTCAGTGAATTTAATAAAATGTTCCATGCAATGATTGTCAATCGTTCTTGTTTTCGTTTTGGATTGTTTTGAAGGACCTATGCAAGGGCTTTGAATGGATTTTTTGCCCTCAACCCTTCGTAAAAATGGTGCAACATGTACAGCAAGGCGAATAACTGCAAATTTCATATTAGACTTTATGTAATGCAAATGCGTCAGTTAGCATAAGCTGTGTGAAATTTCCAGATTTTGAAGATTTTATCTCTAACGAATCTGAACAAAACTGTCAACAATGAACATACAGCAGGTAAACGGAGAAGTATTTCTAGAAATCCTTCATCTTATTTTCAAAAATTGATACGACTACCCCTATTTCACCGAACGATTTTGTTGATATCTTCAGCAATGTAGATCGGTACAATGATACTGTCGGTTGTGGCTTCTAGCTTGTTCGATAGCATGGCGTAAATGTGCCCTTGGGCGTCTTTGCTTTGCATTCTCGCAACTGGAATTTAATCGCAATGGAGAAGGTGCTGTTGCCAAGTAACTACACTATCTGGATTAGCTATCTCTGACATCATTCGAGTAAATGCTTGTAGTCGTATAGTCTGTGACAATAAGACAAAGAATTCCTCCCGATAAAGAATTCGCTTTGACTATTTTTGTTGCGAGCCGGCAGAGCTATAACCGCAGCCAATTGGGAATTTCAGATGATTTTTGTCTTCTAGTTTCGAGAATGCAAAGGAGAGTCATTGCATAAATACACCCCAAGTTGGGAAGCGAATCATTAGAAGAATTATGAGCCATCAAACACCATTAATCTTTAACCCAATGTTGGGAAGCAAATCACTAGAAGAGTTATGAGTCACCAAACACCGTTATCTTTAACCCTAAGTTGAGAAGCAAATCACTAGAAGAGTTGTGAGCCATCAAACGCCATTATCTTTAACCCTAAGTTGGGAAGAAAATCACTAGAAGAGTCATGAGCCATCAAACACATTATCTTTATTCCTAAGTTGGGATCACTAGAAGACTTATAAGCCATCAAACACCATTATCTTTAACCCTAAGTTGGGAAGCAAATCACTAGAAGAGTTATATGCCATGAAACACCATTGTCTTTAACCCTAAGTTGGGAAGCAAATCACTAGAAGAGTTATATGCCATGAAACACCATTGTCTTTAACCCTAAGTTGGGAAGCAAATCACTAGAAGAGTCATGAGCCATCAAACACCATTATCTTTTACCATAAGTTGGGAAGCAAATCACTAGAAGAGTTATGAGCCATCAAACACCATTATACTCAACCGTAAGTTGGGAAGCAAATCACTAGAAGAATATTATGTGTCATCAAACACCGTTATCTTTAACCCTAAGTTTGGAAGCAAATCACTAGAAGAGTTATGAGCCATCAAACACCATTATATTCAACCGTAAGTTGGGAAGCAAATCACTAGAAGAATTATGTGTCATCAAACACTGTTATCTTTAATCCTAAGTTGGGAAGCAAATCACTAGAAGAGTGATGTGCCATCAAACACCATTACCTTTAACACTAAGTTGGGAGGCAAAGCACTAGAAGAGGTAGGGCCATCAAACTGCATTATCTTTAATGCTACGCTGAATCACTAGATGAGTTTTGAGCCAACGATCTGCAATATCCTTAACCCTTAGTGACACGAATAGACTTCTGCCTTTTATTAAGTCCCGTCAGCTGGGATTCGAACCGGCATTATCTTAGTTCGTAGGCGATGACGCTAACCACTGGGCTTTGGCTTGTCGCTTTTCACACTTCACGGAGGATCCCTCACAACGCTCACGGTGCATTCTGCCACATTCTGCCACATTCTACGACACTGCGCAATACTGTTCAACTTAGTGTTGAAGCTGAAGTAAAGAAAATAGAAATTACAACTCAAAAGAAAGATTGTTGTTAAAGCCAAGCATTGCAAACATCGATTCGCCAACAAATCCTGTTTCTTTAATGTGCCGTCATTACATGCTCAATGATTCATGATGGTGTTTAGACCTAGCCCCACTTTTTAATAGGGTCAAGAACAACAAAATGGATTTGTCAGCAGGAAGTGGTAGCCCATCAAGGATTCGCTCTCTTGTCCCGTGTCATAATTATGGCAATTTCGCCAAGGTCTGTCTCTGTACACCATGCAGCGATCGTTGGAACTAGCAGCAATTTATTTTTCCAATGACATCGTTGGTGGGGATGCTGTCTGTGGTATTGATTTTGCCGCCTAGTCACAGGATGTGATAAAAGGAATTCCATTCCTGGCTACTGATGAATTTAGTCAATTAAACCTGAACTGGATTCGTGGAATCGATTTACAGATTATAGTTTAAGAAATACGCAGAAATTGAGTTAAACGACGCGATTTACAGAGGGCTACACTTTGGATTTACTTAAATTGTACTCGACTACTTTAGCTTCCAATTTTGAAATACAAGTATTGAAATACTGGTATTTCAACTCTCGCTCAAACGTCCTGTACACCTTTTTTTTCACATCTTATTAAACACCCCAATTACCAAATCAAATTTATTTTCCGAAATGACTTCGTGTATGGGGATGCTGTCTGTGAAGTTGATTGTGCTGCCTAGTCACAACCTGTGATAAAACGTATTTGAGTCGTGATTGGAAACTAGTTTAGTCACCACGTACATCTGAACAGGATTCGTGGAATCGATTTCACGGATTTTAGTTTAAGAAAGATGCACGGATTGAGTTAAAGTACACGATTTACTGAGGCCAACTTTGGTTGGACTGGAGTTAAATTGGACTACATTAGTCTAGCTTTCAATTTTAAAATGCAAGTAATTACTGGTATTTCGACTTTCACGTAAAGGGGAATTGCCACCAAATGACAAAAAACAGGACATGAACCCGAAATTTCGCAAACAAACATTTTATTTCAAATTCCTCACACCAAAACACGCGAAAATTTGTAAACACTTTGTATTCATTTAACCAAACCACCTGTTCATAATCACTTAATACCTACAGCTAATCACCTACAAGACTACAGTAAGTTATGCAATGACGCTGGCATCAACACATTTCCACCAATCAAAATTCAGGGACCCACTATTTAAAGCATAGCCGAACTCTCTCTCTCTCATTCGACCAGCAGACTTGGGTGAGTTAGATGTGACTGTTGGCACATTCTTTTGAATTGTGTTGACTTTTATTTTATTTAGCATGGAACCTTGCATCCTTATGACTTGTAAGATTTATTTCCATGGCCCTGCTCTGCTGTTATTTTATAAATTTTATTTTTATCTTTAAGTTGTTTGATATTTTTAAGTTGTTTGACATGTTTTAAACCATTCACCTGAAAACGGTTCCGACCTTGGAACCAAAACGTCGTGATTTCGTTGTTTCACCAGCACTTGATGGCTACTCTGTATGTTTTTTTAATAACTAAAGTGCTTTTTAACTTTCTGCTTTTTGTTTTACCAAATGACAGGCTGCAGCATCTCTAGCCATTCACCGATATCTGGTTCTGTCTAGCCCTTACTTTCAACAAGCGAAGGAACACACAGATACTTTTTTTTACACTATAAATAAGCCACGTACCTCCTTAATTAGTGAGTGTAAAGTTGGTGCGCCCACGTGCACCAGGAATCAAGCTGCAAAGTTAAGACTAACGACATCACGGGCTCTTTTTTTCTATATATGGACCATTAGAAACGCAGATTTTGAACCATGGGTGCCATCTAGTGACAGTGATATCGCTAACCTAGACCACTTGCTCACTGGTGCACTTGGATGCACCAACTTTACACTCCATAATTAAGGAGACACGCGGCATGTTTGCTTAAAAAGAAAATTTCTTGCAGGGTTGGCAAGTTTTAGACATGCGACAGGTTTTATCCGGTTTTTACCGTGGTTTTAACCGTCATGTCAAAAACCCCTTTTTGACATAGGTTTTTGACATGTCAAAAACTATTAAATTACTCCATTTAAGCAAAAAAAATGTAAATAAAAAAATACATAGAGAATTATAAAGATTGCAACCTGTTTGCTGGTTAAGTAATTAACAAGTTTTCAATTATGTTTCCAATAAACAGGTTACACTCTTGGAAAGTTTTGTAAAGCCCTGATGTCACAGTTTGTTTTGTATCTCAAGTAATTAGGTCTAGTCAGTTAAAATAATCACAAGATGTACGTCGGAGTCTGAATGCTTATGCCCAGCAACTTGATTTACTTGATTTAAATTGAACAAATATGTGAAGGTTAACTCAATCAGCCACTCTATCCACGTTCATAATCCCCACTCATTCCACAGATCAAAACCTGCGTGCACTCCAAGCTATAACAGACTGGGAGTTAAAATGGCAAAGAAGCGTAGAAATTTGTCAGACCTTTAAGAACCCACTATTATTACATTTAAAACTAAGAGCTTTTGATGTTTCATCTCATGTTAATTAATAAAGAGTTCACTTATTGCCATGCTACCTAACACTGCTATTACCATTGATTGAATCTGGGCAGTTCAATCTTGATTTTAGTGGTTTTTGACACTTTTCGTCACTTTTTGACAGTTTTCGACGGTTTTTGTATGGTTTTCGACATGTCATGTCAAAAACTGGTTTTCGACGTCAAAAACCCAACCCTGATTTCTTGAATGCTTAAAAAGAAATTTTTTTGAGCATTCCTTCGCTTGTTGAAATCAAGTGCTACTATAGAACTAATTAATGGTAGACGGTGCTAAATGCTGCAACCTGTTTTTCGGTGAATATGTACCCGTATGAATTCTGGATTTGTTTTAAACAATCAGTTGACCTTATATTTATAAAATACACTTGCCATTTCTTCCTTAAGTTACTTTAAACGATCATTTAAAAACAAAACCACAATGCAGCCCTAAGCTCACATGCGTTACGGCTTGATTCTGCTGGCTGCTGGCTGTGTGGTTTCTTCACACTCGTCACGGATTTGTGAAGGGATACTAAACTTATTCTGCGGCTGAATCTTTTCGCGAAAGGATACAATTATTCGGAACACAGTGAACTACGATTCTTTGGTTGTTTGAGATACATACAAATGCATGGCAGGGTTCACGAAGGATTGTAACCTGTTTCGTTGTACTAGATTCAACAACGACAATAGCAAATCTGCTGTCTTTTTTTTTTTTTTTGAATTGGTAATGTCTCTTTGTTCCCTACGTATTCCTAATTTAAACTCATGGTGTGTGATGCATATTTAAGACGTTAGCAGTTGAATGACCTTCATCACATTTGGCAAGGGCATCCAATTTCTTGTCCAATCAGTGGCCCCTCTTGGCTAAATATATGTTTTAAATATGTCTTGAATTTCGATTGCTGCTAAACATCTTTTTGTTTGATACCGGGAAGAATGCTTCGCGAAACGTCACAATTTTAGTGTTGGCACCTGCTGGCTTTCACCTTTTCAATTCAATTCAGTCAATTTTTTTCTATGTCTCACACACACACACTAACCTAAAGTTGATTAAACGCACGTGACTGCGTGTTTGCTAAGAGGGCCCGGGAAAGATGATACCTCTACTTATAATTTACAAAGATTTACAAGTTTCAAGTTTTACAGGACTTGTAAAAGAAATGTGTGCCGTAAAATTGTGATGGGATTGAACAACAGCGGCTGTTGCTACTCCTTGCGCCTGTTGCACATTTGCGCCGTCTGGCGCTGCTTGCTGATGACTTATTGATCGTTAAGTCGAAATTATTCGCTTCGTGTATTGAAGAAGAGCTTTGGACGTCATCCAAGCACGCACGTATACGAATGCCAAGGAAAAACGCAGAAAATATTAAAGAAAAACACAAAACAACCTCTATTTTATTTTTAAACAGGCTTTATTTAGTCGGATCGAATTTTTTTACAAACTTTTTCTCCGCAACGACAGCAGATTTAAAAAAAAAACTACTTTCACCATTTAACGCAGAATGGCAAGTGCTGTCCTCGTGTACTGTTCGTACATAAAACTAACTTCAAATTTAAGCCTAAATTATACAATTTTTGAAATTTTTTTTTATAAACGGCCACGGAAACAGTGTTTCAAACACTACTTATCACTATTTTGTTAAAAGGACACATCTCCTCACTGTATTCGAGCATCCTGTGTGAAATAGCTTTTGCAACATTCACATAGTTTACAGCACTAGTAGCGGGCACAGACCACCGAAAGGGCAGGGGCAACTTTGGTAAAAGGGCACGCTGAGGATTTTTTTCGGGGACCTTTTTGTTTTGCTCGTCAGTCTTTTTTTTTTTTACCCTTTTTTTAAGCTTATCTCTCTTTTTTATCCTTTATGCCCTTTCCGCCCCTTTTCCTGGCCTTCTTTTTGCCCTTTTTAGGCCTCTAAGCCCTTTCTCTGGCTGCAGCACCAACATTTATCAGTTCAGAAAACGAAAATTGGGCTTATTTTTTTTTTACAAAAAGGGCATTTTTTCCGAAAAGGGTAGGGGCAATGTCCCCCCGGCCCCCCCCCCCCCTCTCCTGCGAATGCAGCAAAACCGTTTCTCAAGAGGAAAAAAAATAGGAAAAAGCACACCTTTGCATGACTTACAAGCTTCTGAAGTAATGTTGCAAAGCTGAGCCACTGAGGAAACCCGACTGGGAGGATTGTACCTTTAAGATGAGGAGCAACGACACATCACATTCGCTGCGGAGCTTTCATCACGCCCCAGTCGTTACTAAATGGATCACGACTAGGAAACTGTATAGCCGCCCGCGCACTGAGCGACTTATCCGCGCGGCCAGGTCGCTGCAGCCAATGAGAATGCTTACCGTTTATGTAAAACCACGCACTAATCAATTTCATTGGCAGCAGCAACCTGGCCGCGCAGCCAAGTCGCTCAGTGCGCGGGCGGCCTATAAGAGATGTTTTAAAATTCAGCGGCTTGCTTGCTGAGCGCTGAGTTGGCTAGGTCTCGGCTTCCTCCGCACTTCCTATTTTCAAGCTGAGATTAAACAAGCGGCTACGGCGACTGCCTAGTCGCACCGGTCTTCTGTACAGTTCCCCCACTTCCAATGTTGAGGCACATACCTCTATCATGTACTACAACGGCTGTCTCTATTATACTAATCTAAAAGCAGTAACCATCACAATTGCTGGTTAAAAATGTGTTAACTTTTAGGCCTATTTTACATTTTAGGCTTAATTGTCAGCTTTTAGGCCTAATTTTAACGAGCAGTTTTAATTTCGTAAGTAGCAGCTAACGGAGAGTTGAATTGTATAGTAAGCATATTCATTTTTGCAACACGGTGCGCCTTCAGGTAGGCTACACAGTTAAGCCCTAACCAGACTGGCTGCTCGCGGCTGCCCGGTGTTGCAGTATGGTGCAAAAAAGACTTCAATATTAGTGCTTAAACACAACATGAACCGTACGATTGCAGCAATTTTGACCTTGTAGACACGTAGTAACGCATCGTTTCGCACGAAATTGTCTTCTGTCTGGAGAGACCTTTACAGTGTTAACAACGTAATGCGCAACGTAGCCTATATAGATCAGTGGGGAAGTGACAAGAGAGACGCTGTTGATGACGCTGTTGCGACTCGTAGCAACTTGACGTTGCCGTGGTAACATGATTTTAGGCCTAATTTTAGTATTTTAATGCAGTTTTGATTTCGTAAGTAGCAGATAGGCCTAATGGAGAATTTGATTCTACAGTAAACCTATTCATTCATGCAACAATGCGACGAGACTATTGGCTGCACGCGCATTGAGCGACTTGGCCGCGCAGCCAGGTTGCTGTAGCCAATGAAAATGATTAGTGCGTGGTTTTACATAAACGGTAAGCATTCTCATTGGCTGCAGCGACCTGGCCGCGTGGCCAAGTCGCTCAGTGCGCGGGCGGCTTAAGCATTCTCGTTGGCCGCATCGACCTGGCAGCGTGGCTTGCCGCTGTATGCGCGGTGGCCCGTATCCACATAAAACCAGCACAAGAGAAGCCGCCAATCTTCTAAAAAGGGTAGGCCTTTTAAAGTAGTGACATTATTCAACCAGGAAAAGGCCGTCAAGATTAACCCTATTAACTAGCAAACTTGGCTAAAAGCCCTCTTTTTCATTTGTTTGAGTCAACCATTAGTGATTACGGATATCTGCGAATATGACGCATTGCAAAACTTTCAATGTCGGAGCCAAAGGGTTGTACAGTTTTTTTGGGGGGAGGGGGAGGGAGGTGTGGGGTGAATAACCACTAACTTTAAAGCAAATGATGAATTCTTTAAGCTATTGCAGTAATAATTCAAAAGATTTTTTTTAAACGGCGCATTTGTCAGTCCTTTTCAATATCAGTAGAAAAATCAGGCTCATAATTTTAAAGTTGTAGTTTTGTTGTGGTTCCTTCGTTATCGGCTCGTCGAGCAACGGGCTCGCACAGGGTCTGACCCGAAATTCCGGATCAAATGCTCGCGCTCTGTAACCCGACTGAAAAGTCAAAACTTGATTCGAATAGCCCGGTGAGTGTAAATAAGTGCAGAGTGTAAAGCAGTGAAGCAAAGTGACAGGTAGGTGCCTCACTTACCGGCACGTAAGGCTTATTCCCAGAAGTTTTCATTAGTACATGACTTGTGACTGTACTAATCGACTTTCATTATGCTTTATATTATTGATTAGTATTGTTTAAGAATTCCCTATACAGCTTTCAAATCAATAATAGCGGTCGTAAACACATGTAGTTACAAAGGTGATGACCTTGAACGGAATTTCAAGGTCAACCAACATGTCATGTGCAAACGGCTTCCAACGATTCTGCAAGCTTATGCAGGCATCTTTCAGACGGGAGACGTTATATAGAACGTATGTAGATTGTATTACGTGTATGGCGTTTATTACAGTTTTTAAAAGCTGCAATTTTTACCAGGGCAACTGCTAACGGAAAAAAACACGCATTGAAAACTGACAAAACGTCAAATTCACCTGCTGTATTGTCCCTGCGTGGCCCTTAACGAGGACTAAATTCACAACGTATACTATACCGTGTTTTATTTTAAAGATTAAAAAGCCGAATTTTTGTGAAAGCTGTACAGCTTGGCTGATTTTTAGTAAAAAAGTCACTATTAATTTTTTGTTTAAACCGGAATCCCAAACGATGGTCCGTCTATGCTCGTCCGTGTTGACATCATCATTGATACGGTTTATTACGTTTGTAAACTTTTTAAAACTTTAGGAATAATTTAAAAGGCAACTTCCACCTTTGTATAGCTAATTTTAAAGAAATAACAAAAGGAATTATTGAACACGGTTGTAGCATATACAACACTTACAATTTTTAAAGCAATAAAGTGAAATTTCTTAGTTTTGTAATATTATTTGTCCCAGATAGTGTTTTAACACACACAAAAAAATGAATAAGTAATAGTTATTGGTGAGAAACTCACGATTACCGATTATTATGCCACGGATGCGATGAATGGCCCGCCGCAGGTGGGCAAATGCGTCTCGTGCTACGTACTCGAAGGACTTGCCCACTCTCGGCGGGTCATTCATCGCAGCCATGGCATAATAATCGGTAACCGTGAGTTTTTCACCAACAATTAATTTATACCATGGTTGGGACGTCAAACTAACTCGTATTTAATTAAAACGTTTTTGTGTTTATGTTTTTTTTTGAAAATTGTTTCAAGAAAAATGGTAATTAGTATGTCGATATGAATGAAGGTCATTCCATTTTAGTTGGGGGAGGTGGATGCTAGACGGATGAGTCCTTTCGGAGGTTAGCTAAAGTGTGCGGAGGAGGGGGTGGGTGGGAGCTAGACAGACGCGTCGTTTGAATGGAAGCTCAAGTTTCCAAAGGAGAATGGTGTGAGGTGTTCGAGCCATTTGGAATTATTTTCAGATGGATATCGGATATTGGTGTTTTCTAGATTTTACGGGGACATTCCGGCAAGGTAAGTAATTATTTTTCGAGGCTTACGTTTGTAGTTTGAGATTTTTTTTAAATAGGGTAATAGGTATATCGGTATGAATGAAGGTCATTCCATTTTAGTTTGTGGAGGGGGAGGAGTTGACGGAGTGAATAAATATAGATATGGGTCAGACATGTGTGAATTAGCAGGGATAAGATTTCATTATGAACATTCCGGAACGTTAAGTAGTCCTTTTGTACCTTTTTATTGCGTTACGTTTTTGGGTGATGTATTTAGTCATTGATGTGAGCGTTCCCATTCCCAGTCACGTGATCCGGAAGTGTCGAAAGTGTGAGTTATCAGGAAAAGTGTGGGTTATCGGCCAAAGTGTGGGGGTGACTTGAAAACCCACACTTTTTGCGATGACGAACACTTCCGATCACGGTTAACGGGATTTAACCTTTTGAAATTTAGCATGGCGTTGAGTTAGTGTGACGTCACAGCCGTGGTTTAAGTAATAGATATCCGTGAAGTAGACCGGGTTATCCCGAAATAATTGCTCGTCTGCGAGAAACGGAACAGTCCAAAGATCGAGGGGTTGCGAAATCGCACGAGCGTGCCAGCGCGAGTTCGATTTTGCTACCCCTAGATCTTTGGACTGTTCCGTTTCGAGCAGACGAGCAATTATTTCGGGATAACCCAGTCTAATTCACGGATATGTGTTTTAATGCTAAGGTGTGACGTCGAGCCAACATGTCTAGTTATTTGAGATTAAAAAAAAAGTTTTAAAAGTTCGATTATTTGAAAGTTTCATTTGTGAATTATGACGTAAATTCCTGAACTCAAACTTCCGGTTTAAACTTCCTGTCTGCGAAAGTCTCACGTACGCGAGTACGTCCCTATATCCAGTCCCAGTCACCGACATTTGTGTTTAAGGTAAAACCGTACTTTTTCTACTTTATTAGTTTAAATAAGATATAGCGTATAAAATGCGCTATTCGCTTGAGTCTCGTAGGTTTTAAAGTGTGTTTAGAAGGTGTCAGTAGGCTAGTTTTCGTACCGTCGGAACGAAAGGTTGTCGGGGGGTTCGGCTTGGATTCGTGGGTGGGGGTAGGGAGCGGGCTAGCATCGTACGCGAGGTTGTTTTTTTTTCGTGTTAGTACGATAAATGTCGCAGGTTGCAAATGTGCTTATTTATGTTGGTTGAATTTGTTTTGTGTACGGTAGTTTTGCAAAGTATGTCACGTGGTAGAGCAGTGGTTGTGTGGAGCGCGGAAAAAGTGTTAGATTATCAAAAAAAAAAGTGTGGGTTATCGAAAAAGTGTGGGTTATCAAAATTAACCCACGGTCACGTATATGGGTTTTCAGATTAACCGTATTTATACCACGGCTGTGAAGTCACGCTAACAAAACGCCATGCTAAATTTCCGTTGGTTAAATCCCGTTAACCAACACCGGAAGTGTGCGTCATCGCAAAAAGTGTGGGTTATCAAGTTACCTCACACTTTTGCCGATAACCAACACTTTTGCCATAAACCCACACTTTTGACACTGCCGGATCACGCGACCGGGAACACACACCAACGACCAAATACATCGTGAAAAAAAAAACGCAACGCAATAAAAACGCACAAAACTTAATTACTTAAAACGAATGAAATCCCATCCCTGCAAACTCTTATACGTCTGGCCAATATCTAAGCCATTCACGCTGCGTTAACTCCCCCCTCCCCCTCCCTCCGCAAACTAAAATGCAATGACCTTCATTCATATCGCTACCCTATTACCTAGTTTTTAAACAATTCTCAAATTACAAACGCTCAAAATGAATTACATACCTTCCTAGAATGTCATTCTATCCCTGCAGCCTTTTATCGAAGTTCTATCACTCCGAAAAGCTTCGAAAACACAAGCGACCTGGCTAGCGTGAAATACGGCGAAACAATTCCTGCTATCATTCCTGCCCACTCCCCCACAAAC